>JAGWEN010000103.1:0-257831 GCA_018703685.1 Orius laevigatus
ACTGCTCCCCTCGGCCCAAACCCGTCCCCCCCCATCCAACTTCACCGGATGAACCTCACCGCAGCCCCCCTAAACCTCCCCCGACCCATTTTACATCTTTCCTTCTGACCCCATTTTACAACGTCTTCCAATAACTTCATTTTTAACGTGGGACGAATAAATATTATTTCTTTATACTATTTTTAAATCTTCCTTTTTAGTTTATCTTTCCTAAAGTTTACATTTTATTGTTGAATCATTTTTTAACGTTTTTTTTTTCTTGTCTAAATTGTTCAAATTTTGGATGTTCATCATAAATCTTTGAAGATTTATATTCCTAGTTGGAAATAGAGATTGTTACATTCCCTTGTCGTTTATTGTTCATTATGTCTCAATTGAAGTCAAATTGAGAGGAAGGGCTGACAGATAAATGTCTCAAGAGACAATACGCGTTTGTCAAGGGAACGTTATTTCACGACCCATCAAACTGTTATGCGGTTCCTCGTTTCAAAAATTTTTTGTTTAATTCTCCCAAGTATTTGAATTCGATATTCTACATGAGAAACGACCTCCCTTGTCCCTTTTAAACGTCAATTGGATCGTTTAACGTTGCAAATAGTCAACTTTTTCAATTAAATTACATTATTTATAGGGTGAAGTACTAAGTCCTCAGTTTGGGATGGGAAAGGCGAAAGCGAAAAGCAGAAGGGGGTTTTCTCTCGATCCTGCGACATAACTCTCTAACTCCGGGAACAACATTGACATGTCTGTAATTGAATCGGAAACTCGAAAACGTTTCTGGAAAGCAGGAGGGGAATCCAGACCCCTATAAATTATCGTAATCTCTGATTAAGATCCGCTTTACCTCTTTCAGCTTTAATTTCTCGTCTTTTTTAAAAAACATTTTCGAATTCTTTAACTTCAACGCAAACAAGTAATTATCCCTTCAGCGATTATTCATCGTTGGATCGCGTGACGGTTTGAAAAATGTTGGGGATGGAAGTTCGTACTGATGTTCTCGGGAGGTGTTTTTCTTGTTTTTTTCTTTTTTTTTCCTCTCTCGACCGCATTACGACTTCCTGAAATTGCCATTAAGTAGCCGAGTTTCATGACCGTGCCTGAAAGCCTCTCACCTTCTACCACACTTTTCATTGTATCATTATTGAAAGCACTTCCGTGATTACTCATGTCATAAAAACAATGGGTTTTTTCAAATCTTTTTCTCTCGGATTTTTCAACGAAGTTAAGGTACTCTATAAACCTTATAAAAGTTTTTTTAAAGCTAAAACTTCTCCTTGAACGTATTTTAAGTTTTAACAAGTCTTAAGGTACCAAATTTTATACTTATGACGAAAGATCACATTTCTAATGATCATAAATATTTTAATATTGCATCATTCTTTAAAATTTTGGCCTTGCTATCCAACTTCTGATGTCGGATTTTTAAATTTTTTAGTGTTCTAGTGACGTTTCAATGTTGATCACTATGGTAACGTCCATTAAAGCATTCTCGTTCTGTTTACTTTATGTGCTCTTTTTTTTTTCTTCTAACAAAAGACATTGGCAAAAACCACATCTTTTAGATCATCTCATATTGCTCTTTAAAATTATGGTCTTGTTTTCCCACTTCTGATGTAGAATTTTTAAAAATTATCGTTGATATCCCACTTCTGATGTTGAATTTTTTAAAATTTTTGGGTAGTCTAGTAACGTTTCAATGTTTGTCGATCACTATGGTAACGTTCTTTTAAGCACTCTTATTCTTTTTCCTTCTTCTGTAGGCATTCAATTATTTGTCAACTTTTTACACTAAAAGAATAGAAGAAAAGCTTTAACTCAAGAGGCCTGAGGGGAAAAAATGAATCGCCCGGGACAGCAATCGAGAAGAGGGTAACTCTTTTTATATCCGACTAAGAACTCCAAGCGTAGAGCGATGAGGAAAACTCCCAAGACTTTTTTCAAAGGCCATACATCAAAAACAGTGGACGAGGCCTGTGCGAAATTAAATCTGACACACACGCCACGTTCATAAAAAAAGTGGAGGTGGGGTGCTTGAAGAGGCCGAGAGGGAGAGAAAAGGGAGAAAAGTGTGTGCGAGGCATTCATAAAAGGTCGCCCGTATTTTAAATAATTGCTTGAGCTCTCCGCTCTCTGTTTGGCTTCGTAATTTTTCCCGTTCACGTCGACGTCAATTTTCTTTCCCCACGACGTCTATCCTCCCCCGTTCTCCCGAGGATTCTTTCAACGTGTGAAGAATACAACCCTATACTTCCCGATGAAACATTAAAATTGTTCTTTTTATTGATTCAATCATAATATTATCACTCAAAATCAATCAACCTTTCTACCTCAATCGTCCATAACCTCTTTAGTTTATAGGATTTTTTTAAAAATTCAACAAAAGAACATTACAAGCTTAAAGGGACTTAAAAAATGAATCAACCCTTGGTTTTTCCCTTTTCTTATTGTTAGATGGCAAATGCCTGAATTCATCATCAACAAAGGAAAAGAGATATTAGAAAATAAGCTCATTTAAATTTTTTTCTTCTATTGTCTCTTTGTATAACTTTTTTAAAAAAACATTTAAATAAATGCATCACGCAAATGATCTGACGTGAATTTATAGATAAACGCCGTGAAGGGAAATCTTTCCTAAGTTTAATCTTCATATTTACAAGTTTTCATGGGGAAAAGGTGCGCAAGATTAAGTCCCTTCTTCACCGTGTGGTTTATCTTCTTCTTGATTGATGATCCGATGTTACACTAAGATGTAAGGGGGAAAAAAATTGCCCAGACCTTTGCGGAAATGTTCTGTTTGTCACTTAAGCTCATTTAATAAATCGTCTTGAAACGTTTTTCTTTTGGATTAAAAAACCAATATCGATAGGAAGTCAAGAAAGAAAAATATAATATCCAAACCCTTTCCTTTATCCTAGTATAATGCACTATAAAAAGGATAAGGAAATCATTTCTATTCTCCCCTTGGGCAGAGCAGGTGAAAATATACCCCACCTTCTTATCGAGTATAATAAAATATATTATAATAAACTACTGGAACGTTTTTTACGTATAAAATACCGAAGGAAAAATATTCAAATTTTTTATCTGAAAGAATGTCTTTTTTAGGCGTAAATGTTTATTTTCATGATTCTCGGGTTTTGTATAATGAAGGGGGCGCTTTTCCAGTTATAGACGTCTGCGGGTATTGTTGCTAATCAAATTTCAACCCCGCCTTTGAGTTATTTAACCCGAGGAGCCCCTATCCCTAATTTTAGTACGCGTCTACATTACGTGTCGACTTAAACGAATTATTTTTTTATTTTATTAACTTTCCCCTTTTTTGGTTAAATTTATTGTGGCTTTTTAAAAAAACGTGAAAAAAAAATTTAATCATTTTAATGTTACGGTGTGACTTTATGACCGGAAGAAAACCTTATAAAATCTAATTAAAACTTTTTTTCCATGGTGATTCCATATTACAAACTTGATTATTTAATCAATTTTAACCCTCTTGTAAATTTTAAAACATAAAATCTAATAATAAAGTTTACTGGGTAGTTTTGATTATAACATTAGGGTTGTCTCCTCAGGGATTTATTGAAGATGGCGATGTGGGTTGGGTTGGATTTGTCGCGCGAGTAATTTATTGTTTGGCTGCGCTATGCAATTAAGCTCCGACCGCTTTGTAACTGCCTTGAGTTTGAATTTAGCTTTGTTTTAGTCCCGGTGAAAATGTGGTTTAAAAATTGTTAAAAAAAAAGAAAAAAAGTGGGGCGTCGACGGGAGGGAGCGTGTCAACCGTGTATATTTATAGCCTGGGGGCTACTGAGGAAAATTCTTTTTACCTTTGTTTAATTAATTTTTTATTTGAACTTTTCTGTTTAATGTTAAAAATAATCTTTTCACTTGAAGGTTTTCAGGTGGGCGTTATGTACAAAGAATATTGACAAAAATTTATTTGATGCTTAATTGCTTTGGCTGGTAGTTTAAACTGGAGTTTGATGGCCCGTGCGATTTCCTTTTGTCTTGAAACTCTCCCTGTGACACTCTGCATATAATAGAAGCCTTCGGGTTTGAGACTTCTATTGTCCGAAGGCACAAGACTTGCCCTGAACAAAGACTCTGGATTCAATCCAAACATAATCCATTCCCTGATCTTGTATTGACTTTCTTCGTCAAACAATATTTGAATACGATGAATATTATTTAAATAACGGATCCCAGTATAATTTTTCATTAAAAAGTTTAATTAAATTTTTTTTTCTTTTTTTAAAAAGACGCTCGAGATGTAATTAATTTTTAGGGCTGGCGTTTTTTTCTCTTTTTTATATTAGGACTTTAAATTTTACTTGTTTTATATTAGACTCTAAAATATAAAACAAGCAATAAAGTTTCAAATTGGACTATAATCCGATTTAATGTAAGAACACTAAATTTTACTGTCCTAAACGTAAAAAATAATTAGTTTTCGCGTTATTGGAATATGAGAAAAAGAGAAGCCTAGTTTGGGCCCTAGGGTTTTAGGGAGGACCTCTATTGATCTCATGTGTATGACTGTGGAGGCGGAACCCCACCGACTCTCACTTCAAATAAACTTCGATTTCAGAAATTTCCAACTCATTTTATTATTGAAATGGTCGTTTATTTTAAATGTGGATGGTCGATACCACTCTCATCCGGTGGCAATTTCGACTCGTGCAATATTTACTTGTTAATGTTGAAATTATTGTCTTAAACATCAAACATATGTGCTGATAATTAGACTTTAGGGGCGAACGCGATTATCTAATAACGAAGATTAATTTCCAAGTTTGGGGAACAGAGGGAAATGGGTTTAATTGACGTGGAATGATAGTATGGCTTGGAAATTGACGATATCTTGATGGACGGATTGTAATTTGTCTTTCTACTCTATCCCTTGTGTACGGTCTAATTAGTTATAATAAGTCCATAACAGTTGATTCTGTTTAATAATGTACAATATGAAGGGCCAGGGAAAAAAAAATTAAAGTCGCTTTTTCGTCGATTTTGAGATATTAGATAGGGTCTATGAAGGAGTACTATCATCTGGTAGAACAACAAGGGTAATAGAAATCAAAATTTGTTTTTCATTTTTCTCGAAATCACTTTTTGGTCACTTCCATCTTTTTTTCCCCTGGCCTATTTTCCCATCATTTTCAGCATATAAGTAATACAAAAACGTGATGGACTGAATACTATAATTTTAGGAACTCTTTTTTAAGAAATAATATGTTATTATAGTGGGTTAAAAATAGGTTAGGGGTTTCTTGAAGGGTGAGAATGTGGGTCTGAAAAGGGGTTTTGAGGAAAACCTCCTTCCACAACAAACGGGGGGTGGCTAAGTGATGTTTTGTGACGTCACTACCAGAGGTCACGTGCCCATTATAGTAAATCAAGAGTTCCAGTGTCTGCTGTTGGGTATGAGTGGGTGGTGTGGGTCGGATAGCGGGGGGAGCGGGAAAGGGGGATGGGGGACGGTAGCGGCCAAGAAGTGATTTGTGAGACCACGCCCCAGAGCGGCTCTGCTCCACATTACAAATACACCCTCCTGCCTTCCTTTCTTTAATAGGGCACATTTTATATCCAAAAATATTCTTATTTTTTTCTTTTAAGCAATCTTCGACGTAAATCTTACCCAAGGACAAAGAGATTGAACGACGAAAAATTTAAATCTAAAGAATTTATTGTCAAAAACTTTTTCTTTTCAGAAAAATCAGACTTTATTTCTTGAAAATCAATTGTTGAAGAACGCTAAAAAGTTAAGGTTGTTGGTCGGGCTATGTTTTAACGTCGTGTTCAATTTTCAACTTTCACCGTAAATAGAAAGGGTTGCGGGCCCAGGAGGTGGGAGAGGTGGAATAGGCCTTAGGCTCGTTAAAGGGGTTAGTTTCGTTAATTTGCCCTCCCTGCGAAACTCTGCAAAATTGCTAACCGAATTTACATACTCGCTAGGTAACGCACCCTCCCACTTTCCCACCCCGCGCCACATATTCGCCACTAGCTCTTCAACCAAGCATAATTCCCAAACGTATTCAATCAAAAGTTTTCACTTTCAACCGCAATGATTTAAATTGATTTTTTTTCTCTCTTTTTCAGGTACGATCACTTTTTTCAATGATTTTCGACTCTAAAGGTAAGGACATGGCCGATTGAAGGAAACAAGTTCAGGCCTAGGCGTCTTCCCCCGGAGTTGGGACCGGGCTAAACTTGTTATGTTGTATACAGAATAGGGTTTGAACCTTGCTCTGTAGGGAGTCTGATAAAGCAGACTTGTGCAGTTGGTTTTTTGTTTTAAATCGTATTTGAAAAAGGTTGCGGTATCTGAACTTAAAATCGAAAACTTCCCCCCGGTTTCTCGTAATTACGTTTGCGCGTCGCGTTGAGGGCAGAGGGCTCCGGCACCTTCTCACACGTTCCTGACAGACGGAAACTTTTTGATTAATCTCAGACTATCCTTTAGAAACTCGTGAGAAGATTGCTCAGTCAATTCCAGAATTGCTCACCCTCAGAGGCCGGCGAAACTTTTTCCCCAAGTATGTCCCGACTTTTATAAACGAGGAAAATGTTTTAAAATAAAAATTCCAAGTTATTTTATCTTTGATGCTTTACGAAAGAATTTATTATTAAAGACATACTAATAGCCAAATGGGAACCGTTTTGAAAAGGCTCTAAAACAAGCGGTTAACTGTGGAGGAGGCTCGTAAAACCTTTATAAGGTAATATCTATTAAAAAGTCCATTCATGAGATAATTGTTTAAAATTTAAAAGGTCCTAGTTTTTGTGTGTTGATGACCGAAATGGGATTGATCAAACATGGTGCTCGTAAAAAAGCTCCTAGTTTATCGATCTGAATCGTTTTCAGTGTTTAATTGTTAACATTTTGTTGAATAAAAACGAGAGAGGTAAAATAGTTTGCATACTTGAGATTCAAGTGAAGTGGTCGCAAATAAAAGTGAAGCATTTTGTCGTGCGTGTGCGCCGTGTGACGCATTCCGACGTTCTTTCCCGGTGTGTACTGTGTCCCTTAATTCCGCTCGCAGCGAAAAGAGAGGTCGGGCCGGGGGGTACCCATCTACGCCGTCCCTATTCTCGAATCCCTCAACCCCACCCTCTTTTTCCCGTCTGGAAGGGCCCAAATTGCTCGCTCACCTCCTCCGATCATTCCGCACCATTAACCCCGCCTTCGTGGATGTTATCCTTTCAGCGTGTCTTTATTTTCTTCCTTTAGAAACTTTTTTCTCCTATTCTTTTCCCTTTTTGTCGTCGAGACTATTTCTTTTCCTTTTAGAAAGTTTTGTATTTATTCTTTAGTACCAAAAGGTATTCCCAACTTTTTATACTTGGACGTCCTTAATTTTGCATACAAATATAATGCCTATAATAATACATTTGGTAACTTTTTTTAGCTAGAAAGGGAGCTTTTTTTAAAAATAACATGGGGCTAAGTTTGCTGGGGATAAACACGTTGAAGTTTGAAAATGTTGTTTTTGGGGGGTCGGAAAGACGGACCGCGGGGGGGAGGTGTTGTTTTTCACTCCGAGCCAACCTATATAGCGGTATAAATTACGTCATAACCTCACCAGGGTGTGGGGTACACGCGGGGGTAATGCCAGAACCGGTGAGACACAAATTGAGTTTATTGCTACCCACGCTTTACCAAACCTTCAACCCCCCCGACCGCCTCGTCCTTTTCAACCCCCCCAGACCCTTCCTTTAGTTCACACTCCCGGCAATTAGGTTAAAAACTGCAAAACCCCCCGCCACTTTCCCCTCTTCACTCCGTTCTGTCTGCCTCGACAAAACCAGAGCGCTGTTTGTCTTAATTCTTTTTTTCCTACAAACATGTCCGCATCAGCTTTTATTCCAGTGTCCACAAAAACAATGCATTCGCAAGTGTTTCAGTGATTATATTTTCATCTAGAATAAAAAGTCAATTGAACTAGCTGTGTCCTATGACCTCAGTTATGCTCGTACAACCAGCTAGATCCTTTGACCTTGATCAATTATATTGCACCCAAGCTGTATCCTACGTCCTAAGTTCAATCTTCCCCTCTTTCTAACCTAAAAATCTCATTCTATTCCATGAAGCCCCTTTTCATACCAATTTTAAAGATATTTTTGGATGACACTTCCTTTGAGACTAGTGTATCGAAAATAAGTATCTCAACCCAAACGCCCTAAACGCCTTCCTGAAACTGTCTGAAGTTAAAGTATTGGTCCTGGAGCTTGCCCAGAGACACGAACTTTCTCAAAGGTCTACAGATTTCGGGGGATCCATAAATTTCGGGGGAAATGAATCCTTTTTTTTTCTAACATAACTTGAATTTGGTGATAATTTTATTAAAATAGTACTAATTCCGCTCAAACACATCAAAATTACCTAATTAGTTAATTAGTTAATTACTTAATTAATTTTTGGAAAAAAATTTAGTCATAACTTGAATTTGGTGATAATTTTATGAAAATGGGACTAATTTCACTCAAACACATTATAATTACCTAATTATTTAATTAATTAATTAATTATTTTTTGAAAAAAACATTTTTTTTTTCAATCATAACTTGAATTTAGTGATAATTTTATGAAAATGGGACTAATTTCACTCAAACTCAATATAATTACCTAATTAGTTAATAAATTAATTAATTAAATTTTGAAAAAAAATTTTTTTTTGCAATCATAACTTGAATTTGGCGATAATTTAATGAAAATGGGAAAATTAAGTTAATTAGAGTCATAATTACCTAATTACATAATTATTTACCTAATTAGTTAATGAAATTTAATCGGGATCACGTGAAGATTATTTGGTTAAAATTTGGAGAAAATCGGACCGGTAGAAAGCCCGTAGCACATTTTTGCAAACTTTAGACAGACATATCTCCGCCATTTTGTCGAATTTCAAAAATCGCTCTCGTCACTTTCAAGATAACCACGAAAGGAAGATTGTGTGAAAATTTCGTGAAAATCTGATGAAAATTGTGGCCGTGAAGTGTTCCGGAAAAAAAAGGCGACGGACGGCCGGACGGCCGGCACCACAGACAAAGTCATGTCCGGCAAAGATCAAAAGTCAGTTTGACCCTAGGGGGTCTGGAAGACCCTTCCCCAAAAACCCGAATCCGACGGTAATACAATAACTTCTCTTTGAGAAAGTTAAAAAAATTCTTTGAAATCTTTTAGCCATTTTTAATCGGCTTTATTAATTTTTATGAAAAATTTTATTTTCCTGTATAAAATTCGGTTTTATTTTAATCAGCTGAAGTAATTGCTGCAGGCTTAATTTATTGCTTAAATTTTATGATTTTTAATTAAAAATGTAGATAAACTATTATTGTATATTTCCTAATTAAAAAGAGGGTTGCAATCAGATAGAAAATGCTCTGATCAGATAGAAAATCCATTTGGGGTATTTTCCAAGTTGAAGTTAATCTAGGTCTTTTACGTTTTTTTTTTCTCCCTCTCTACCTTCCAGACTTAAAGTGTATATAACTAGAGAAGCTAGTAAATAAGGAACGAGATAGGATCATGTAGTAAGCCGTTTGCTAGTCTACGTCCTTTTTCTCCTGGGAGAAGTCTTCTTATTCCCTAGGTAGCAGGTGTGAAAAAAAATATCAACTGGTTTTTATACAAGTTTCGTTTATTTTTTTGAGTACTTAAAACAATAGGTTACATAAAAACAAAAGGATTTTAATCCTTTATGTGAGAACCCTTTTGACTCGAGTGTTGTGAATGTACAGTGGGCTCTAAATGGAAGCGATGGTGGAAACGATATCTGCTATCCTACAGTTATGCCGTTATCATGTTATATAAGTGCCTCTGGAGGCTGTTAGACAATGGTAATAATAACGGCCGAAGCCCCAACTGACAACGGGCGAACCGTGGGGGAATGGAAGGAGGTTCGGGTACTAATTCTATGATATGTTGAAACCCCCCTAATCCCACCCTCCACTTTCCAACCCGTGCAATCCCAGAACGTGGTAATAACCACAAAGCCATCCTTTGCTAAGCTTACCCTTCTCCCACCCTCCCAAACCCATCTTCCGAAATCCCTCCCCCACCTAAGTATCCGCAGATATCGTATCTTTACTGGTGTAAATTTAACTCCCTTCTATGTCAAAGAGTTTTAATCATCGAAATAAAGGTTTAACCTTTCATGTATATACTGTTGAATTTTCACTTGCCTTAGTATTGTTTATAGACTTTCATAGTTCCACCTCCCTTTCCCAGGGGGGTGAGGCAAGGGGACTCCTGACTGCATATTCTATAAAAGACGTTTTGTAGCTTGTGAAGCTACTTGCCTCCCCTTTAGATGTCTCGATAGTTGTAGAAAGTAGGCTAAACCAACATGACTTTAAAGTATTGACGGCATGTTGGCAATACATGGTTTGAAATATTGAAATAAAATTTTTTTAAATTATTTAAAAGTTTTATTTCAATATTATTATTTTTTTTGGATTTTTAAAACCTTTGATCCGCTTCTGAGTAAATTCTTTTATGTTTTTACATCATTTTTTATTAAGTAGTAAAATAAATACGAAGACATGGGAAGAAAGTAAAAGAAGGTATAAAATGTGCGAGTCCTACGTAGGAACTCTATTGAGGTACGTTTTTGATTTATTGGACCAAGACGTTCGTGCCAAAGACGTCAGAGAGGATGAAAAGTTTAGATCTACGCCCGAGATAAAACTTGCCCCTTCACCTCTTTTCCTCCCCTTTCACGTAATTTATTATGCAAGCAAGACTTGACAATTTATTGCTTTTATTACACCCCGTGAACACTGGATTCGATATCAGAAAAGTTAAAAAAAAACTAAAAGGTTTAAAAACATTCATCAAGTTGTATAATAATTCAAGATTAAAAGTTTTTAAGAGGAATCACACCTGGTTTTATCGCATTACCAGTGCCCCGTACCTTTTTTATCCATAAATCTGGTAAATGATGGGGGACGAGAAATTATGATGTTCATTGGTGGAGTTTAATTTTTTTTTCAAGTACTTTAACATTTTTTTTTAGCGCCATAAAAAATGGGTTTTAGCATTAACTTCGTACATTATAATTTATCAATTTAATTCCCTTAATTAAAACATTGTTCATAAATGTAAAAATTTATCAATCATTCTTTCTGATAGGTTTATTTTAATAATAAATGCCCTTTAAAGCTATAATTTTATTTTGTTTGTCTGAGAATAACCTGGAGCTTTTTTTTATTAGTTCTTTTTTTTTTTCGTTCAATCAGCTTGATTAATTTTTCTTTCGAAATGTAAGATAAGATTTAATTAAACTCGTGTAGGAAATAAAGGAAACGAAGCTAAAGCTTTTTAAATGTAAAAGGAAATTATTATTTTTTGGTTTTCTTAAGTTTTCTGCCCCTTGAATTCCTAATTCACAATACTTCTTCCACTACTTTTCTTCCCTAATTTAACCCCTATTACCTAATTATAAAAAAATTCACTTCATGGTGGTTTATTCTTTGGAACCTACCCCACGAAACTTGAAATTGTATTTCGTTAACTTCTCGTTGTTTGCCTCGAAATTTCTCGTTTATTGTATTACCGGGCAGTTCCGGTCGTTTTAATCATGAAAGGGACAATCGGTGGGTGTCGGCGACTTTAGGTGAGTTTGCAACGGTGCCGTCTCTTGTATTAGATTCGTTTAGGGTCGGGAGGGGAAAGGTTTAAGGCGGAAGGGCGTGAGTAAAACAAGGCCCCAAGGATTACCATCCTTCGGGGTAACAAGGCTCTTGTTTACTTGAACAAATCTTGTTAAATTGCGTTCTTGGCGACCCGCACTCTAATTGAACTAAAAGTCAACCGGTTTCAATTTATAAATTGTCAACGTTCAAAATAACATAAAAAGGCGACTTTTTGACCTTTTTTTATCGTATCCTCTCCGCCAAGATGGAGGTTGTTCCGAATCTCGAGGGAAATCAATCGGATATTTGAACTGAGCGAGACGCTGATATGTTTGTCCTAGTACAAAGAAAAGTAATATAGAAGTGACTTCGGTTTCCTGTTAAAAACCTATTCGATACAAGATAACATGTAGATTCACGTATTTCGACTTACCCCTTTGATGCATTTTTTTCGATAGCTTTTGACCTAACAATAAACCGTTCTTGAAAAAATATTTACATTTTTTGCGGTATTTGTGTTTTGGAATGGACGTAATTTCTCGGTACAGTAAATTAACAAACCTCATTTACGACATGATGCTATTACAGAGGACGCAAAGAGAATAATTGCTGTTTATTCACCCGTGTGATTACAATATGTAACCACAAAACGTAAAAGCCTTTTTGAAAAATAAAAATTCCTAAAGAAATATTTATATAGTCTAATCATTGTAAAAGAAGTCGTAAAAAACAAACGTTTCCTTCAAGTTTTCTAAACTAGACGGCAGTTAGGAGTTTATAACGGGATTGTCATGAGGTCACGGGTTGGGACGAGAGGGATCGCTTTTTATAGGCGATAACGGAAGCAAATATCCAGGAATGGTCATTACCTGATCCTTAACACCTTCAACTTTTACGATTTCGTTTTTTTGTTGAAAAAAGAATTTATACGGTATAAAACGCAGATGTGTCACACATAGTAGGTTTTCGTAAGTGAGCCGTTCTGTTTCAAGAGGGGGGCTAGCTTTTATAAAATCCTATTAGAGCAAGTAGGCCCGAGAGGACCGCACGCTGTCACACGCCCTTTATCATATTTAATATTTATTGCTCATAAAAGTGAGTTGCTTCTTTTTCCCCCCTCCTCTCTTTTTTTCAGAATACGGGAAGAGAAAACGGGGGGTGGAACAAACGACGCTACAATTTTAATCTCTGAGAGAGAATTTATTATGGGTGGGGGATGCTGGGAAAAAATATAGACGCGAGGATAGTCGCGGAGGCGACAAAACCACCACTGTCGCCAGTTAACGCACAACACTGAAATTTTACTCCAACAACTCAGCTATTGTTCGAAAGATAAAAATGTTTTTATTATCTTCGATATTCAACTGCCATTAAATGAAAGATAACGCATAAAAAATGTTTTATTTAAACCTTTATACTACACACAAAATTACAAACTTTCAATCACTTCTTTTATACAAAAATAACATCAAGTCACTGATCTTTTTCTACCATTAATCTAAAAAATGCACTTATAAAATAAAATTCAAAGCATGAAATTAATTGGAAAATAATTGAATTTTGCGTAGGTCGCTCTATTAACCATTCTTGATGAAAGCCATAGTTATTGAGAAATAGCCAATTTTGTAGACCTCAATGTTTATTAAATTAATAATAATTGAGATATGCCAGGAATAACGGTATATATATCCATATTTCCAAGAATGGAAAAAAATGTTCTTTTAAATCAATTTAAATGACCCTTGATATAGGTCATTGTGCTCTATAGTTCTAGTGATTTTTGAGAGGATCGTTCACCTAGGGTCTAAATGACCCTTAATATTGGACATTGTGATCTATCCCGCGTCCTTTTAGAAAGGATCGTTCACCAATGGTCTACATGACCCTTGATATAGAACATTCTGGTCTATCCTACCGGTGATTTTAGGATCGTTATGTTTGGTCAAAAATCAAGATGACCCCTTGCTACATAAATGATAAATATAGATCATTGTGGTCTATCCTTGAGATTTTAGAATGTGACGTTAACCTAGGGTCAAAATGACCCTTGATTGTTCATTCACCTTGAGATATGGGACGTTCGACTTGGGTCAAAATGACCCTTGATATAGGTCATTGTGATCCGAGTGATTTTGTAAATGGTCGCTCTCCTATGGTCTATATGACCCTTGATATTATGGTCTATCCTATCCTTGATGGGATCGTTAGGTTGGATCAAAATCAAAATGACCCCTTGCTAAATGATAAATATAGGTCATTGTTGTCTATCCTACTTGTGTCGTTAACCTAAGGTCAAAATGACCCTTGATTGGTGATTCACTATGAGATTAGGTCGTTCAACTTGGGTCAAAATGACCTTTGATATAGGTAATATTGGTTTATCCCATAGCGATTCTAGAAAGGATCGTTCACCTTTTGTCAAAACGACCCCTCGATATCCCCCAGGAATCGACCTTATTAATATTTATGCTATTAAACTTATTATCAAAGCAATGAAATGATGGTTGCTGCCCCCTTTGAGTTTCACTGCAACTATTTTTCGTTTTAAACTCAGGTAGATTTATCACAAAGATACTAATTAAAGAGTTTAATTAATGGACCTTTTTAGATTTAATTATTTTTCGTTCGACGAGGACGGGTTTTGAAAGGAGAGGGATAGGTACATACCTATCAGTTAACCCTTCGGGTAGAATGTCTAATTATCATTTCGGTTTAAATTACTCCGTATAACTTATAACCCTTCCCCTCCATGTCTTTGAATTAACCAACGGGAATTCAATACCGAGTATCTGAAGAGTTTTGTGTCATTTTACTTTGTAACGAGGTTTCTTGGTTTTATGTAATTAATACGCCTTTGTTTAGGGAAGTTTATAGTCTCAAGAAAATAGAAAGAGAGATGGTTAACTCTAAATTTTACTTTAAATTAATGAATACTAGGGACTTGAGAGCTTTTATGTCTTCAAGGTGCACTAAACCTTGTTTTTCAAGTTATTTATCATTTAAATTAATAAAATTAAGGTTTCTCTTTTAATTTAAAACCAAGTATAAAGAAACCCCAATTGCTTTTGTCCGGAAAAACAGGGAGAAACTTTGTAAAATTTAAAAAGGTTGAAAAAGACATTAATTTTAAGGTGGTTATGTGGGGTTTATTTTTACTTAAGGGAGAGTAAAAAAGGAGCGGAGGTGACAATGGTTATCCTCGAGGATTGTGGCAATTGTAATTTGAATAATATTAAAATATTAACACAACAATAGGGACGGGAAAAGAGGCTCGGGTTCTCACAGGTCGGCGAAATCCCAACCCTCGGATTACCCTGTAATTTATTCCCTTGGCTGAATTACCCTTTTTTCACATCCTCCCCCTTTTTTTAAAAAAACGAGTGAAAATAAGAAAATCGAAGTAAGTAAAAAAGTTAGGAAGTGGCTGAATCACTAACTTGAGCCGAGAATGGAGAAAGAGAGCCCTGGGCCTTGAGTGAGAAATGTGTTCGATTGTGGAAAACGGGCTGATGCCACATTAATATAAATGAGCCCTCATCCCACTCCCCGGGCAAACCCTTCTCTGCCCCTTCACCATCACTCTACAGTCCCAACTTAAGTCCTTTCCGTCTCTTTAATTTGCTAAAATATATCTTGTAGCATTTGAAATTTTGCTATAAATTAGATGGAGGGGCCTCCCCAAAATGAATAATAACCTCTGAGCCCTTTTACCGTCAATTGAAATAAATGACCAAGGGGGAAGTTTCGAGCTCAAATGGTTTCCTTAATGATGAAAACGAAATAATAAAAAATGCGAATCTGTATATTAAATGAGAGTTGGAGAAAAAAAATAACCTCAGGAACTCTTACCCAAGTAACTCGATTCTTGCGATGAAAATTTAAAAAGTTTTAACGTGTGAAATCAGTGGATTGACAATAGTGGGTGTTGAAAGACGAGAAACAAAGTCGCAATGCAGAGTAGCCGCTCATCGCTATTCCCTGTCCGTTGCCCCCCCTGTCTTCCACATCTGGGTCACCCACCCACTCTGAATTTATAATGTTCCCTCATCCTCTCTCACTCGCTCCCCCTCTTTCCATACCTCCCTTTCACTCACACGACTGCATAAGTTCAACTGCATACTAACGGACAAAATGTCAATTAGATTACTCTTTTTGTTCCTAGAATAATATGTACTAATAAAAAAGAAATGGTGAGCCGCAGCTTTTTCAAAGGAGAAGGAAAAAAAAGGGTTGAAAAGGTTGACCAGGAAAACTCGAGTGTTTAAAAGGATTTTTTTCCTCGTTTGTTGGTATTTTTATATTTTCTATAATATTCAAAACGCAACGAATCCTCCATTTCAATTTTTTGTACCATAATAAGATTAATGATTTCTAAATTGGCGGAAACCAAGATTGTTCGGATAAGCAAGGGATGGAACGGAATATTTCGCCATGATGGCAACCTTTACAGAGACAATTTCTATATTATAGCCATAAGAAGAATTGGCGGTAAAGTTAGTAGTGGGGTAGCTCCAGACAAGTATTGTTCTTCGAATTTTCCAAAATCAATTGAATATTCAATGAGCATAACCATCCTCTGAATATTCAAAATTCTGATCAAATTCAACATAATTGCCGTTGTCACTGGAATTTATAGATATCGGTTGCCTCAATTTAAAATGTTGAAATTTTTCACAAATCTTGACATTTATAAAATAAATTCGTTAAAATTTCTAAAATGACATTTCCATCTCCTTTTGGACTAAATGAACTTTTCCTTTGAAATTTTGAAGTTAATCTCTTCTTTGGTAGTTTAAAAACACTTCTATCTTTGGATAACGCCTTGTGGGGCACTGAAAGAAATTGTATTTCTCTCTGCACTGTCCTGAAACTTCTTGAGTTAGACAGTTTTCGCGTTATTTCATAGAAGGGTGAATTTGCCCGCCCGCGCGTTCCCACTAAAGGGGGAGACGGGGTTGACATTTTGATATTATAAATGACACAATTACTTTCTCTCCCCAACATGAATGTTGTGATGAACGATGGAAAAGGGACTGATCCGTCACGAAATGATAAATAGTTGTTTCCCCAAGTTTTTTTTTTAAAGCCCCTTCCCCCTTTTTCTCCTCTCTTTCTCCTCACAGACTTATTCATTAGCCAAGCCTAATTGCTTTACTCGTAATGGCATATCAACTTCCATCCTTAAACCCCTTACTTTCCGCAATTTTTTTTTTAATGAGCCTTCATTCTATTAATCTTTTAAAAAATTAATCTTAAGCATTTTTACGCGGTTTTTATTCATAAAATAATTGTGGAATGAATATTCGAGAGGTTCAGAATTGATGTCAACTCGAACCCCATTGCTCCACATGAACGTGAAAATCGATATTTTGTTAATTTAGGCATCGCTTTCTATTTTTGCGAACTGAGTTGATTTTGATGATCCCTATGTAGGGAAATTTATTTTGAAGTCAGCACACAATTGCCTTTTTGAGTTGAGGGCATTTCTTAAAAGTAAATAATTCATTACATAATGAATTTGTTATTAGACACATTTTATTATATAAAATTCCTTTCACAATATTTTATAAAGTCTTTCATGCTCGTAAAGGAATTTTTTCTCTTTATCATCTTCCATTTACTTTCTTAAATCTATTCCTTCTTTTAAAAAAATTGTGGGAGGGGATCCACTCAAGGTAGAAATGATCATTTTTTTTGCAGCCCAGTGTTTGGATTACCTTTTCCGCTGACAACAATCCCCTCCCACTCCCCTTTGTCTTTTGGCAAAGAAGAAAGAGAAAGAAAAAAGGTAGAGGGGGAGGGATTTAAAAGGTTCATCCGGGCTATCAAAGGAGAGGACTTTAATCAGTAACTTTGTTTAAAGGCGGGGAGGGGAAAACTCGGCCCTTTTCCTCGCCGACGTACAAAGAATGGCTGATTTGGTTTAGGCGGGTGCTCGTTATGGGAGGGCTCGATGGGACCGGAAGGTGGGGCAGAGACTACCGCATAGCTGTAATGCGGACCCGAACCAAAACATTCTAAATTATTTAACGAACCCATTTTTTCCCCCATTAATCGAAGGATATTTTATAACAGGTAAAGGGAGATATTCGGTCTTTGGTTGAATTTTCTTCCCAGCACCATTAATGGCCTGAGGGGGGAAGTTGGCTACTTAAGACACTTATCTCCGTGCTACAGGGCCGTACAAAGTCTCCTTTATCTCCTTCCAACATCTTCCGACTTAGCTTCTAAAAGTCTCTTGGTAATAAATGCTGATTTATTTTCACGAGAACGATTATAACTTCTTTTTTATAATGATGAAAGTTTTAAAATAGTTTTACGGTCTCTAAAAGCTTTTTGATTTCCGAACGTTTATGTAGCTACTTCAAAATAACCAACTTGATTTTTTTTATTTTTTTTATTATAGGCTTTATTTTTACCTCTTGATAAAATATTTAAACAAAGCAGACAAAAAAGTCTTTGTATTTAAAATAAAAGGAAATAAGCTTGAAATAAAAAAATAGAGGAAGAAAGGGCTAGGTTGGGCCTTGAAGTCACACAATTCCACCTGAGCCGTTTAGGAGCATTATCTCAATCCTTTCCACTCTTCCCCTCTGCAACGTCCTTTCACACTGGGGGCCAAAGCTTGATATTTTTTATCTTAGGGACCGTAAATTCTTCTCCCATCACACCGAAACCCAGGGAGCTGGGATTATCTCGGAGCCCCTCTTTTCCAAGACCTTCCGGATCCACATTTGTCAGGGAATTTCCGAAGTGGCCTTCTCCCTCCCCATCCCCTGACGTTCGCTTAACCGACAGACTCAGCAGTACTCAATCAGGCTTTATACCTACGAGTTCAGGCGATTGGGCAACAAATTGAAACCGAAATCGTTTCTATTGCTTTTTTTTACTTGTAAACAAAAAATTCAATAAACTTTTGAGCCTGGAGGGAGATTAGCTTATTCCTTCATGTGAGGGTCCAGTTAGATAGGAGAGGTGATGCACGAGAAATGGAGAAATATTGGGAGATGGCCGTGGTGGAATGTCGTGGGAGAGTGGGGCGGTGATGGAGGGTTAAGGAGTGGCAGGAGGAAGGTTATAGGATGGTGGGAGATGGTCGGGGTGTTGGGGAGGGGCGAGGAGGTGACCGAGATTAGGGGAAGATTGAGGTATGTGGGAGGAAGTTAGGGGAAGCGATTGGTGTGTGGGCGAATGTGGAGGCTGTAGTTAGGGGAGTGGTTACTGTTAGTAGAGAGATCTGTAGAGCCCCGAATTTTGAAAAAGTGAGTTATGGGCTAGCTCCTCCAAACCACCGGTTTTAACCCTTTTATTTGGAACCGTCCTAAGGAAAACCTCGATAATCCCCATGTAATTAATATTCACCGTTGGGCCCAACCTCAAGCGCTATGAATATAAAGAGGACCGAGGAATGGTAGAACAATTATAGCTTCGTGCCTACGCAGTTGCAACCGAGCATAACGGCTGCTTACAATGGCCTTTTACCGCCGGTTTTTAATGCCTCTGTGTTCAAAAGGCTAATTGTTCACCTTTTCTTTTTTTCTCTCCTTTTTTTTTCTTCTTTTATATATCCATGAAAAATTCATTTACTATTAAAAGTATCGAACGAATTTCGTTAGTCTCGTTAAGGATCCCCTTTCAATTGGCCGGTATGGAATGAGTTGGGAGAACTCTCGCGAATACACTAACAAGCGGAGAGAGCCTACAATAATGCGAGTCACGGATCGCAACCGCATTTTGTTTGGTGAAGCTTCAGGGTTGGAACATAAAGGACTCCACAGAAAGGGTTTCGCTGGTTCGTTAGCATTGGCCTTGGTTATACCAGGAAATATGAAAAAGTTTTATTTTTATAAAAAAAATTTACATAAAACTTTTTTTTATAATGAAGGAAATAATGGGTTTGATTTCTTAATGTTACGAAATAGTATTCAATAAGAAGATTTACACCAAGGCTCTCCGTTTTCCGAGGAAGCAGTTAATCTACGACCCCGCTCCCGCCTCCAACACGTGCTACTAATGACGTCAGAGGAGGCACCCTCAGTTTTTCCCGCCATAAAGGTGATTTATCCTACTGGGCGCCGGATTGCTCTGGCACTTGCAGATAATTCCTTTTTCTCCCCTCGCCTCCCTTTTTCTCTCTCGCCTACCATCGTTCCATTTGACTCTTACCCCTTTTTCTAAAACGCCTTATCTCTCTTCTCTTTTGTTTTTTTCCCTATTTTTTTTTTCTTATGGTTAAATTCAGAAAAGCTTTTCTTTTCTTTCAATAAAGTTTGTTAAAAATACCTTTATCTTAAAAACATTTTTTAAACCTTTTGTAAGTGAACAAAAGGAGTGTTAAATGTAATTCTTTTGTCAGGTTTTTTCTTTGGTGTACTGAAATCGCTATGGCATTGAAAGTTTTTGGTTTTTTACTTCTCGAATCGGCTTTTTGTTGGAAAGTCATTGGAAGGAAATTATGATGCTCTCAGATTAGCAGGTGATAAATTAAAGTTTATGGCTTTGATAATTTTATGAAAGCAGCTATATAAGCTAGGATTTATTGCAAGTTTATGAGCTATATAGTTATAGTGGCCTTCGGAAATTATGCCTCTCATCCTCTTATCGAGTTAAAATTTAAAAAGTTTTTTTTTCCTCTCCAAATTGAAAATTGCTATGTGGCTTTTCAGATTCGTGTAGTGAATTAATAACAATCAAACTCGTTATTTGAGTGTTTTCAGTCCGAAATAGAAAAGGGAGAAATGAAAATTGCTCTTTTCACAGTTCGGAGAGGGGGGTGCTTTGTGGAGGGATGAAAAGGGAGGAGTGAGTTCTCTGCAATGAGGCACTAACTCGGCTAACGACATTTTCAACTCAATCACGTAACATTTCCGCATCGGAGTCTGTCTGGCCTTCGGGGCGAATTCTGGTCATTGTTCTATTGTCTTCTGAGGTTCGACCCCAATCCTTTATACAGCCTCTTTGTTGTAAAATTATACAGCGAAAACCTATTAAATGGCATTTTAACATCGCTATAATTACCCTGGGCGATTAAACAGGCGACGCTTTTATTCATTCGAATTGTTAATTCATTCCATCTAGTTCATTCTACCCAATATTTCGAGTTCTACATGATATTACTGCTCAAAGAATCATATATAAGTTGAAGAAGAACCCTCACGCGTCATGGACAGTATCTGGTGGCAGCACTTCTAGAATAACATTCTCTAATGTCTTTTTACAGTGGACAAGCCGAATTGTTAACACTATTGTTTATAAACTTTATTTTTTTGTCAAAAAAAATTAAAGATCGGGCCTGGTAAAAGTAGTGTTGTATTTCGCTAACAATAGAGTCTTTTCGCACAAAAGAAGCAAATGGACTTCCCCTCCCCTTTCTTCCCACTCGACGTCCCATTCCACACCTTCTATGCCCATTGTGAACTTTTCACTCAACAAAACAAGATATTCACACTTCCTTTCTCCTTCCCAGGGGCTATTCATCTGCTTCCCAACAAATCCTAATTTATCTGATATTTTAGAAGTGTCATTGATATATTCCAGCTTGAAAACACAACTTTTCAAAACTAAAATTGAACATGCTGGCTAGTGGTTTCTGTTATCCATTAGATCTTGTTGAGCTACGCAAAACGTTTACATACCTTGCACTTCATTAAAGGTTTATAATCAATTAAGGGTTTAAAATAAAACATAAAAGATGTTTGGGTTTCGGAAACTGATTAAATTTTATGGAATAAAATTTCATTTATTGATCCTGAATACTTTGATGTAAGAGAAAGTTAATCAAACCTCTTTTGTGTTAGTATTGCTTTTTTGATTGGGTTACTTACCTGTATAAAAGGCTTTAATGAATTCAGAATTTATTGTTTGGAATCTTAAGTTTCTATGGTAACCTTTTCTTTTAACGATTTATTTTTATATGGAGTTTTAATTAGTATTTCTATGTAATTCTAATTTAATGTCAACATTGATATTCAGTATTTTTTTTTCCGATTTGCAATAATTTCGTAAATAAGACAAAGTAAACAGAAATTTCCAATGGGAACGAACGTTCTTGGTCCTCTCCCTTGAGAAGCATTTTAAGTGAGTTTACATTAGAGAGAGGATCCCCTCCGCGCTTCTACGCTTTATTCAAAGACTTAGTGGATTTTCTCAAGGCTCTGAATGTTTTATAGGCACTTTTTCGCTGAAAATCCTTTCCGTTCGACGTCCCTCTTTTTTTCTTTTTTTTTAAATCACCTAAATTTGCTGTCCGAAATCATGGCAGTTTAGGGACATTGCCATGAATAGAACATCCAGATTCTGTTTCTAAACTTAAGGTCTTCCTCGCCTCTGATCCAAAGACATGACTTAATTATCAAACTGAATCGTTTAATCTGGAGACGAGGTTAAACTTGCAGTCCCAACTTCTCCCTTAATACCTTACAACTCTACTCTCTAATTTTCAACCTTCTAATCGATCCAAACTTCTCTTGTTTTCTTCAAAAATTTGAAATAAAATAGAATTTCTTATTAGTCTTGACCAAAACAGACGTATAAGAATCCGACAGAGCGAACATAATAGAACGAGATAAGAAAGCAAAAATGTCCTTCTTTCTCTCAGTTTATTTTTCTCCACATCGACACTTTACTGTCAGCTGGTTGAAGACATTTTAGATAAACAGTCGCTCCATTCTAGGCATCCTGTTTATCCGAGAGAAGTATAAATCCTAGTGTTTACTTTAACTAAACCACCCCCCTTGATTGCGTCCTTTGTCTTTTTTGTTTATAAGCTTATCAATTTTTTCCTTATCATTTTGGCTTGACTTTTTTCAAAAATTGATAAGTGAACGTTACAAATTAAGATTTTATTCAAATTCCTAAAGAAAATTTTAAGCGATTATAAAGGGATTAATAAAAGGGCGTTGGTTGAGCTTTTTCCTATATATTTTAACAAAGAAAAGTCACCCCTTTTTCGCCTCCCTTGTCCTTGGTTATCTTGGGAATTTCCATACTAATCGAAGAGTATCGGCTCCAGTCCCTTTGAAATATTGCCCCTTTCGACCTTAGCCGACAATCTACGTCATCTTACCTGAGAGATGAGCATCATTAATCAGGCTGAAGAACTTAAACCTAATATCACCACCCTGAGAGATATCATCCCTAATATATTGTTTAAACTGATTGTTTAACGTTATATTTTCTTTATATTATTAAGAAAAAAAACCATTAATGAATAATGGATTGATATGTATTGGTTCTTTACTCCATTAACAATCTTCTCAATATCTTTCATCCGCCTGCCAATCGCTTCATCTTTCCGATTCATTCAAGAGAAAAGGCTAGGGGGTAGACTGTATCTTATCAATATTTCATGACCGAGAAAAAAAGGGAGGCTTCGCTGGAAACGACTCAATTTATGTTTTCGACCCCGAGGACTCAGAAGCAGAATATGAACTAGACGACAATAAAAGGGACGGATCTTGACAGAGACGTAGAAGCGTCTTTGTCCTTGTATAATTGCATTTCGCCCTTGTAAACCTGTCTCTCTGATCAATATCCGTCCAACTAATTGAGAACAGATTATCTAATTCAATCTCTTGTTAATCAGTCATTAGAGCATCCAGTTCGAGACCTGTTCCTCCTGTGCACCCTGTATCCACATTCTAACTAATTAATATTCAAACTATATTCCGAATACACTGTTAGAACTATGTCCTAATTGCCTTTAGTATCTCAAACATCCAAATAAACCAGGGGACTATTTATTACAAAGATGGTGCTTCTTGTTTAGAATATAAACTTCCACCATTCCTGAAACACTATACTCCAAGAACCTAGGACATAAACAACCCTTTATTATTACTTATGCATAGTTTAAGCGCTTTTGATCAACATTTATGGTTAGCTGTTGTTATTGATGACCTGGAATTGATATTACTGGATATATTAAATTTCGTGTTCATTATCATAATGTTGGTTTAAAATATCTAGCTTTTGAAACCTCTCTAAAATGGAAAAATGTATGGGTAAATTCGATTTTGAGAGAAAGCGAAATATTATGATTTTTTTCCCTTCTAAATATTGTTTTGAGAAGATATATATTTGTAGTGGGAAGGTATTGGAAGAGATCCAATGGTCTGAGGGTTTGGTCACGTTCGGTTTCGAAACACGTACCATTCTTCGAAGAGGACCAAATGAACCCCTTTTTCTATCTCGCTCGTTTTTCTTTTCTGGAGCGCCCTTTTTCTCCATCTCACTCTTAAACATCACCGCAAGAAGGGTCGGCTATACGAAACCCTCTTCCCCGCTCGGAATTCTCGAAAAAAACCCCCTTCCCCTTTGATTAAACCGGAAAACTTGACTTGGAAAGGCGTCGGATTCATGTCAGTCTGACTGGCACCTCCAATACATCCTTGAGGCCCTTTTCCTTTCTCACTTTCTTTGTAAACACACCTACGCTCGAATAACAATCAACCTTTTCCCTTTCCCACTTCTTCCAAATTCCTACTTTTCTATTCTCCAAACGTATTCATTGAAAAACACCCTAATTAAAAAATAATATATTTTTCTTGAGATGGAATTCTATGTTTGAGGTGAATTTGAAGACTGGAGAGGTTAATTAAACAGAGAGAACATCGAATAGTCTTAAATCCCTCCTCTCATTTGCCATTATCTTCTAAGAGGTAATCATAAATTAGACTTGATAGAACCCCCTTTTGCTATGAATACGTTTGTTGAAGTGGAATAATTCGAGTTTAATACACCTTAAGACAGGGATATTAAGTTTACCTTAAGCATGAAAGGGTAAGAAACACATTTCGCTATAAAAATGTTGAACTTTAGTTAATAAAAGGTTGACTTGAATTTTCCTCAAAGGGTCAAGAGTTCATAAACTCGTTGTTTCTGCTCAGGCGCACTAAGATTCAAAAGGGCACCTTTAAATTTTAACATCGATATTTTTAAAAACATGAAAAATAAACTTGATGGGGTTTAAAAAATTAATGAATTCGAAATTTTTGTTTTTATGTGTGTAAAATCCTGGTCGACTTCATCGAGAAGGGTTGGATTTAATTGGGGCTATTAAAATTGAGCACGCTCTAGCATATAGCACGCACTCGACTGGTTTAAAATTGTATCGTTTCACGCACGAACGATTTGGCCACAGGGTTCGACTGTGGTGGGGAAGAGGGAAAAAAAGGGGATATGGACGCTTTTGAGAACGAGTGGAAAACTTTTTAACAGAACCCTTCTCCCTTTCGCCCATGATGCTTTTCGAACTTATTAGCTTTGTTATTGTGAGACAGGGCGAAGTTGCCAACGAGTGAGAAAAAGAGCGAAAGAGGGCAAGGGGTGAAGTTTGAAAAAACGCGACGTTCTGACAGACAGGAAAGCCAATTCGTTTTAGCGAAAAGTTTTGTTATATTTTTTTTTATAAAATACACTTCTAAGTAAAACTTTATAAAAAGAGTTAACGATGATACCCTTAATATGAAATTTCCTGTTGACATTGATATATTGATGAAATAAACTGTAAGGATAATAAAAATTTAAAATTCAAATGACCTTAGGAATTCGAATGGTTTTAATACTCTTGTGTATTGTTAGTATGAGCCATTTACATAGTTAGACTTCCCCTCGTTAAGACTGTGTGCAAATATAGAGTTGTAACTAATGAGCCATTAGAAACCCCCTTTGAGAAGAGAGGGCATTTATAATTTATACCTTCCAAGCGCCACAGGGGATCCTAAAACCGGCTAAACTAGTGATACTAATTATCCAAGTAGTTAGCGTATGTGGGGAAGCTGTGAGAGGCTTAGAGGTCGCGGCCTAAGGGATTCGCGAGAATAAATTCTACTTATACTTAATCATGACCAATCTTGGAGGCTACACGTCGCGAAATTTTGACGGGACGTTAAGCCACGCCCTTTCCTCGTTTTCGTTTTAACCCCTGGAGCAATTACAGTTCAATTTAATTAAATGTAAACAACGTTCAGTACGAGAGAAGGGAACGTATAAACATAGAAACCTTGTTTGTCATAACAAGCTGGTTTATAACAATCCCACTGGGGTTTCCACAATTTAGAGAGTTGAATTTGGAAAAACTGTTGTGCACCTGGTTATCAAGATACCTAATTGGATTTGGACATTTTTGGATATCAAATTTTTTGTCAGTGACCACAGAATGACAAATACACTGCTTTTTGGATCGATTTTTGTCCATTATCATTAATTAAAAGCAGTTAATTACCTTCCGGAATATAATTTAAATTGAGTAGTAAAGCATCCTTTTTGAGGAATTCGAAATAGAAAGAGGGCAATTACAGTAGTAATTATAAGCATAAAGACAAACAAAAACTGATTTCCATATACGAGTTATATTTCCATGGAAGTGAGGGAAAGTTGACGTGACCCGGGTTATTAAAGGCGACTCTGAGTTATCATGAAAATTGCTTTTAATATATCAGAGAAGAGAGACGTTGTAAGGGAAGCTTTATGAGCTCTTTCATTTTCTTATTTACCCCCCTCCCTTGTTTATAGCGACATTGTATTACTTTTGATTACATTCTTTTACCCACTCGCAAAAAGACAGCTCGACACCTTTCCTGAAAGAAAATATCCATATAAAGCGCCATATTAAATTCCCTTTTTGCCGACATTTATTTAAAACAATAGCCCAGAATCATCAATCAGAATTAACTAAAGCTTTGGCACGTCCAGTGATTAATGAATTCTAAAATTGATTTTTTTTATTCAAATTAATAAAACATGAAGTTTGGTGCGAGATATAAAATCGTTTAAGTGAAAATATGCGTATACCCGCCCAGGGCAGGTGGTTCTAAATTAAGGTCAATCCTTTAAGCTGAAAAGCCCCCAATAATTAATTAGCGACTTTCAAGGTTTCGGCGAGTGACTTTTTTTAAAATAAAAACAAAGGTTTTCCTAAAGTTTTTGATTACCTTCCTAATTATTCTGCCAAGCGCACACGTATAATGAAAACCCATCTAAAAAATTAAAGGACCGCCTAAAAATTTTTCCACTAAAAAAGAAAAAAAAGTCATAAAAATTGAAAACAAAACCATCATTAATTTATTGATGTTTCGCCCTTCATCCTCGGTGTACAAAGATTACAGGGGAAGGCTTTTGTTCCCTTTTGGCTATCAATCAAAAGGCCACAGGCTCGGTTGTTTGGAGAACAAGAGATTCTCTTAGTCGGGGGATGACGCATTGAACAACAAACGCTTTTGATATCCTACATGAATTATTGTCAGCTTCATCATTTTGTTATCATTTTAATGAATTATCTTTTTATTCAGCATTATTTACTTCCTATGCTTTCCAAACAGAAATTCAGTAATCGAATCATTATCCAGAATTACTGCAAGTTGGAGCAAATGTGCAAAATTTGAATTGTTTTTCTATGTTGGGCATACAATGTACGAGATAATTTGTCTGAAGTAATTTGAAACGTCGGTTCCGTTCAAAATTTAATTGAACCACAATTGAAAGACTATTGAATGTGACAAATACAATGAAGGGAACAGAGATGGTAATTATAGCAAAACCGCGCTATTCGTTCGACCAACGTGTTCGCGTATTCAGAGGGTCTGAATGGGAAATGATCCGGAAGAACTCCGATGTCACATCGAAAGCACACTTGAACGGAAATTAAAGCGATAAAAGGGGAAGGAAATGAAGGTCGGACTCGTCGCTAATTTATGCTGCGATGTGTGCGAATTTCAATGAGAAAATAAACACTAAATACGTTTTATTTAAAAATCTCATCGTTGATATTTGAGGATGATACATTATCGACGTTAATTATTGCCTAATTGTGATTAAAGAGCTACATCAATATCAATACGATTATCGGGACTATCCATCTTTATACAAATCCCTTTGGATTCCCAGTATTCCAAACAAAAGGAACAAAAAATTCGCGATCCAAATAGAAAATTCGCAGAAAACTTCATTTTTGCTATTGAATTTTGTGCATTCTTAAAAATTTATTTGTTAAGGTATAAAAAGTTCGATTGAAGGAAAAGAGGAAGGATCCTATGATAACTTTGTTATCCATTAGAGACATAAATCTAAAGGGAAAGGGCCGACTGGGGCCGAGGAATGCGGCGGATATGAGGAACATAAAGCTGCCAGAATCCCAGCAACGTTATTACAACCCGACCCTTACCCGCGCTCACCTTCGGACTCTCCCCACCTCCATGAATAATCCAGGATAAGCTATAAAGCCTAAGAAAACATAAGATAATTGCTTTCATTATAAACACTCACTTCAAATTAGAAACATGGGATTTCCGCCTAAGAAAACATTCAATTTTTCTAGTGGTGAAATAGAACGTTTTATAGGAAACAATACATTTATATCGTAATGGAAAAAGGGGGAAAAACGTAGAAAGGTTTAAATGGTGTTATTGGATGAGGGGGTGTGGGGAAATAGTCGGCGAAGCGTTTGAAAATAGCTCCCATTTATTTTGTTATCTGGCGGAGCATGAAGCGAAGCGAGCCTTACAGAGTGACCGCCGCACAATAGTCGAGGTAAAGTCCATGCAGAATCCAGAGCTCATCTCCCCTTCCCCTTCGCATTTTTTAAAACTCTCCATCACCTTTAACAGGAGCTTCAATCTCATCATTCTTTCACTCATAATTCAGAACGATAATAATCTTATTGTTCTTTTTTTGTGGTTAGACAAAAGGGCTTTCATCGAGTTGTTTACCATTTTTTTTTATTGAGTACACTTTTCTGAAAAGAGTTTTGAGGACTCGTAATTCGTTTTGGCAAAATGAACCAAAAAGTTAACTTTTGCTGATCTAAATCACGTTTTCTTGATACCTTTTTTCGGCTTCTAATACAAAAGTCGAGTTTCTTCTCCTAAATAAACGTCTTGTGGACGTAGAAAAGGTTGGAAGTCGAAGCTTACCCTCCCACAGGTTTGTCTCTCTCCCAGCTACTTTACATTTTATTGCACCTTACAGACGTCCCCATCTCTCACGGCTTGTCTCGACGGATTTTATTGCTTTCAGCTGCACGAAATTAACTTTTGACGTCACTCAACGCTCGTTTGCTTTCCGGGGCAAATTAGTTAGGGATCTTCTCTGTAAACTGTATCTATATGACGTCTGCTGATCCATATCGATTCCCCTAGTGTAGAAAACCTATTGCATAAAACATTTTTTAGACTGCAAAAAAATCGATCAAATTTAAATTTTGAAAAATAATCAACATTTTATTTTAGTAACGTTAAATAAGGTTTTTAATGGTATTCAATGCAAATGTAACTCTTGGTCGTGATTGGATCCTCGCGTGATTTCCTGACGTTGCCCATTTTCTTGAAGGAGATCACTTCTATCTATTTTACATTTAAAAAAAGACCTTCATTTTATTCTTTTCGTACTAATTAATGTCAAAATATTAATTTCTTTATACCGTTCGTGTTTGGCTTAGAAAACGCCATTGGAAAATCGATTCGGATCAGGTGTAGACGCTAAAATAACGGTAAAGAGGTGATGATTTGTTTTCATTGTTGGAGATGATGGAAAGGACGAAGTCTTTGAGTCGAGTAAAATTATACGAAAGTGATTGAGGGTGATGTATAGTGGGCTGAAGTGATAAGGACCTCTATCACCAAGCCAGGATATTGCAAATCACTCCCCCCATTGTAGATGCCGACGCCTGAGGAGGCCCTGAAAACCTCCCCGAACCCAATCTATTCCGCCCTCCTTTTATACGCGCTTGAATCAGAATGGCAACAACGCAATAGGCAGCATTATTCGCACTGATGAATAACGTATTAGGAATCAATATTTGAAATTTCGACGCGAAGAGATAAAATTCAAATCTGAACCTAAATTTTTTATTATTTACGTGCAGAAATGCTGGAATCATTTACATCTTTAAGTTTTTCTAGTTTTTTATCCCTTTTCATAGCTGTGCTGTTTGTGACTTTCAAGTCTGTTATCGATTTTTAGAAATTTCAATCGTTTCAAAAAATACTGGCAGCAGTCCAGAGAGGTGAAAAAGCATCCAATAGGTTACTATCACTCTTTTAGTTCAAGATAATTATTTTCAAATTTTTCGTCCTTTTTCGAAGATTCAATTATAGAAATTCGAGGAAACTAGATTAGGGCAGAGGGTGTTGAAGTGTTTGGAATAATGCGTTATAACAACACACCGGGGACAAATAAGCGAGACCGGCAATAATAAATAAACAGCATTATTATTACTTGTACGTGCCACACGAACTCTAATTACGCTTCAAAATACACTGGTTGTGTAGTATATGGTCCTTTCATGCAGATTACGTCCCCTCGCTTTTACCTTTTTCGGCTTTTTTTTTTTAATTACATCCGGATGAAAAAGATTAAATCCTTTCTCTCTACCATTTAATTTAAAGATAATATATTCAAACGATTTAATTAAAATTAATAGTTTTAAACAAGGTGAACGACTATAATGAGATAATTTTTTTTCTGAAGAAAAACTGCATTTTTCTGGGTTGCCCCATCCTAAAACCTACCAATTTGTGATAATAAATAGACAGAAACTTACGTTTTATTTAAAATCAAACTATAATTCGTATTTGATATTCATTAAATCCTGTCAATTTTGTATTTACTTACTAAAATTTAAAAAATCAAAACCCTAATTATATTTTAGTTTTTGTATGGTGTAGGTACCTAATTTGATTTCTGCCCTATAGGGACGGATAATATTATAATTTGATATGGAATCCGATCGATGAGTTTAGGAAAACTGCATTATACTGGGTCATCTAAATTGAATTGTAACATCCAGTGTGAGGCTAAAAAAAAACAGGTCATCCAAACCTAGAAATTGAGATTTTGGGAAGAGCTGAAGGAGAAGGTGGTAGGGGAAGTTAATGGAGAGGTTGGGGAAGTTGTGGAGGTGAGGGGAGTTGCTGGAAGGTTGGAGTGGTGTAGGGATGTGAGGAATCGATATTTACTGCTAGTCGAGAGGTTTGTGGAGAACTCACTTTTTAAGAAAGTTTCAGATTTTTCCTCCACATGCACTAAGGTCCAATGTAGAAAAAGTAAAAACCCAGCTAGGCTGATCAAAAGCCTTGGCTTGTACAAAGAAATAGAGTTGGGTGCAAAATCGATCAAAATTCTGCATTGTTTCGTCCTCCTTTACTCAATTTTTTTTAATTTATTATTTTGTGATACATCGAAAAATTTCTTGTCCCTCACATATCCAAGGTAAAAGGACATTTTCGTTGAGGCAAACATGCTTGTTTTTGCCAAACCATACTAAGGTAATATCAATTTCACAAAAGGCCATTAATTATTTATTAGATAAACAAACCTTTCAACCTTTCTCTCTTTTGGTGTACTGTTTTGTCACAGAATTTGGATTTACCTTCTAGCAAACCGAGTTGATAGGTCAGGCACATTTAATTTGAATTCATATCTTTCCGTGCTTTGTTCCCGTGTTTTAATTACAGTATTCTCTTATTTTTCTCCAAAACTTTTCATTTTAAAAAATAGCCTTTTTTCCTCGTATACCTTTTTTGCATATTCACTTACAAGGGACTTATTACTTCTTTGCCTCCTACTCGTAGGCTAAATTTGAATAATATTAAAGGCACAAAATACTTTCGTATAACCTTTTACCCTCCTTCGGTTCCCTTAGAGCTGCCTTTTAGTCACGCTATTTTACCTAAAAAACGTTCACGTGATGTCAACTTTTCAAAATATATTTCATTGTTTCTTTTAATAGATACCGAAAGAAAAATCTTTTCGTCTTTAATCTTCATAAGCTATTAAATAATTTTACCGGCATATTAATGTTTTAATTAATTAAAATCGTTTTAACAGTCTCTGGCGTAGGTTCTAAAGTACCTAAAACGCAGAATTGAAATAAATTAGTTTTGGCATCTTTAATCATTTTAAAGAGATAACTAAAAAGCTTTACGTTAAAATTTGTGTACTTTGAAGATAAAATTAAATCAATACTGCTGCAATATCCAAAGATGAAAACTTTAATGTTGGGTGTGTAACGAACTGAGCTTAATATATTATTTTAAAATGAATGAAGAAAAAAAGTGGGAGCGACCCCTCTGCAATCAAACTTTGTTCAATAATTGAAAAAAAGAGACGGAAAGCGGAAGGGAGTGAAATTGTTTTCCGATTTTCGAATCGACCGTTTTTCCTTACAACTTTTTTTTCCCCCTTTTATGTTTTTTAAACCGTTCGTGCCGCAAAAATCACCATTCACAGATCGCATATAATTCACTCCCCTTGTTTGCTCGAACTAGGAGCTGCTCGGTGTTTCACTTGGGACTTTGACTGCTCTGAACATACACTCGAGTGCTGCACAAACACCGTTAACTGGATTCCCAGCCGCATGTTGTCGAGTGGCTTTCTGTCGGGCGCATTTTATCGGGTGTACCGACGGGTCCTTTCCAACGGAATATTCTCTTAGCACTAATGCTGTTTGACACCGGATATACCCCCATCAACCAACCTGCATCCCTAATTACCTACCTTTCCAAATATGTTTAAAAAACCACTGACTTTTAAATTCCCAGAAATTCTGAAAACAACAGCATTGTTGCTTATATGACAAAATCAATCTAAAAACTGAAAGAAAATTTATCGAGACCTCAAAAATGAAAAGATTGTTGACCCTGAAAGACAAACGTTTCGTCGAAAGCTTCCACCCATTTCGGAGGAAGAAAAAACCGCTTTTGTTCATCCCTTTGACAAATGAGTCCAATCAATAACGTTTTAGGGGAGGAAAGGAAGAGGAAAAAGAACAATAAAAAATGAGAAAAAGAGAGAGGAAAGTCCATTTGATATAAAAATAAAGAAAAAAATTTCCCCTCTAAATTAACGTGTTTGGAAAACCCTGGGGTTTTTTAGCACCCTTTCTAGATATGATCACTCTCATATTTTGTTTTATTTAAAAGCGGTTTTGCAAGATTTTTATTTTTTAAGCGAGTGTTAAAAAATTGAAAATCGTGTCATCCCTAAATTACCTTCATTTTTTTGTTTTCCTATCTTATACGTGAATTGGTTTTAAAACTTTGTTGACCTGAAATGTAACATCTTTTTGAGTAATTTAACGTTTATAGGTAAAGTTATCACATTAAATACTTACCTAATGTCTCAATTTTAAAAGTTTGCTAAATTAAGTGTAATCAGTTTCAATTATTAAGGAAAGTTCATTGTTTTTATAGTAATAATTTTAGCATTGTGAAAACTGAAAAGGAATTCAAGTTATGAAATATTTGTCATAAAAAAGATAAGATTACACGAAAAGAAAGCATTTTATTACAAAGGTCGATTGTTTTATTTCGAAACAAGAGCTCGGTGTAGTCCTCCGTTAACTTTCAAGGGTTGAAAATAATGTTTAAAACTTTTAAGAGAACAGGAGCCTTTCCTACCTCTTGTTTTATGCCGAAGCTTCTCTCTCGCTCTTGTAGTCTACCTTTTGCCTTCTCCTTTAAACCAATTTGCATAAATTTAAATAACAATGGACAAGAAGGGATGATTAGGGCCCATTACCCGTCCTCTTTTCTCTCTGGAAGTTTCTCTAAAAAAGCAGTGATTATGAATTTTTGTGCTATCTGAAAAACAAAAAACAAAAATTATTTAAAAAAGAGGCTTAACTGCTAATTGGATTATCTTATGGAATTATCAGTAAAGTCATTTGAGCTTGAATTCGATACTAATTAGGCAATATTCCATTTGGTAAAGCAGTTTATGTTTTTGGGACAAATTAATCTGTAAAAAAACGCTAATTAAACAGAATTCTGATGAAATTCATTCATTAGTGTGTAAATTATTAGTGTTTATTTATAGCGAAAAAAAAAGAAGATAAAAAAGAATCCCATTGATATAGCGTTGCGTAACGATCAAAACCCTCATGGCAAATTTCCAAGGCGTAAGTTCGTAAGGAAATAATATTTTAAACGATAATATTTGCTTTCTACTTAGCCTTAATTGCCAGTCGAACTTACACACTGTAGAAAGGGTCTAATCCCTTAAAAGCGGCTTCCACCTTAGCGATGAATAGTTAATGCCCTAGAGAGGGTCCCTCCCTCCATTTCATATAAGAGGCCTCAAAAGACCCCAATCCTGAAACATTGAAAAGAAAACATTTTTTTGTCTGATTTTTAGAGTGGAGAAAAGAAAAATTACAATTGTCTGGGATGATATATCGTTATTCTTTTCACCCCCTATATTTGATAAATGGCCTCAACGTTTTGATCAATGTTTAAAAAATAATTTATTTGACATAGTTGAGGCATAAAGTATACTTTGAAGTCATGATGTTGATGATTGAAGATAAGTCGTGCCAACTACAGCTGGTTGAAGGGGACCAAATAAATTTTAACACATTTTGACCCATTTCAACCAGCTGAGCATGACACCACGACCTCACCGAGCCGGCAATCTCGTACTTCACTAATATCCAGAATTGTAAACACTTTCACTTTTTCACTTTGACGCACTTTTCACTGTTGAAGTTCTCCCTCCAGATTGTAAACGCCAAATGTTCTATTTTAAGGAGAGGACGGTTGGATTGTCTATTTAGGGCCTGCCTTCTATTTCAGTCGCTACTTGGGTTTCAGTCCAACTATATCTACGTTAATTATACTGCGCTATCATCAAAACAAAAACAAATTTTCACTTTTATTTTTTCACTTTTTTTTATTTAAAAAAAAATTTAAATTAGAAAAAAAAATAGTGTTTAAATTTCTCTACGTATTTTATACTATCATAGACGGGGAAATAAAGTTGAAGTTAAAAGGAGGGAAAAAGGGGGTGAATTTTGGCCGAGAGGGTTGTACAGGTCGTGAGGACTAACTGAAGACTGGTAAGATCGGAGGTGGCGCCCGTTTATTTATACTTACGCCCCCACCCGCCGCCCCCACTCGTAGTTTGAGAGTGGGGCCTGGATCACGCCCCTTCACTCGGGGGCAGGACTTGCAACCCACCCCCCCATTCACCCCTCGTCCTTAAATTAGGTATTGACATCCATTCATCAGCCCCTTTTCTGAAGAAGACGACGTTGGAAGTAGGCCTCCCCGATGGATTAACTCTGGGAGGGTTGGTTTCGAAGGGGTTGGGGGAAGGGAAAAAAATATCCCATTAACCTGATTATAATTTTCTTCAAATTATGATTTTTCCATATTTTCAACAATAATTCCTACTTAATTATAATTACCTCACATTTTATCAATTTAGTGCACGATTTATTGAGCATTACTTTTTTTTTTTAAAGCCCAAAGTTCATTAACATTGTTGATATTGCCAACTTGTTTTGAGAGAGCTCTTTTCCCTTTTAGGAACCAATTAGTTTCCATCATTTTCCCTATAATCCGATGGATTTCCTGTTATTGCGTGTTTTCCTTTTAGAGTTTCCTGATAAAATTATTTGATCAGTGAAAATTAGAAGAGACAATCGATCAAAAGTCAAATTCTTAGATTTTTATTTATTTTATTAAATAATTTTTCTCAAAAATATTGTACCTATTTGGAACTTTTAGAAAGGGGTCAAGGAGGGGGGGGGTCATAGGGTCGAAATGACCCTTGATCATTGTATTTATGTCCGAACTTCATTTTGGTTCATACCGTCAATACTTTAAGGTCGTGATGGTTTAGTCTATACTGTGCGCCTTTACTGGTTTTATTTATTTAATTTTAAATCAAACAATACTGACGCTGCAGTACCTATCCATAGTTGTTTTTTGAAATTCCAAAAAATAGCGGACTTTAACGGCCAAAACACCGTACTTTATCTTCACCCAATTTTCAACAAATTCGGGGCTGGTATGGAGAGGTTGGTGAAGGAAAAAAGGTTCGGAATGGCGGTGGCGTTCATGTGAGGAAGGTATGGGAGGTGATGGGAGGGGTCGTGTAGAGGTCTGAAGAGCTCAGAGTTTTTAGAAAGTTATAGTGATGTCCTTCTCCATACCACATGTTTTGTTTTGACATTATGTTTTTCCAGTTTATTATTTTCCCTGTTTTTTTGCTGTTATTATTTTTTAATCTCCTTTTAATTGATAAATGATTTATCCATGGGTCGCATGATAATGGTTCCGAGAATATTATTGTATTTTGAGTTCTTTTTATGGCATTTGCATTAAAAATCAATAAAACAGACTAAAAATTTAAAAATTATAAACTCAGTTTCTTGTGTTTTGACAACTGAAAAGTTTCAGGAAGTAGATACTCGTAGTTGTGGTTTGTAAGATCGCTACAAACTTAAGTTTATTTACGTTTATTTATGATTTAAATATAAGACTTGTTATAGGTACTTCATAAATTATTGAAAAATGAAGTATGTATAATAACGGTGTATTAATGATAATGCCGAAATATTAATATTATAAACGTTATAATTACCTAATTAGGTACTTACCCGGTCGTTGGCTTAGAATATTACGCCGCAGTAGGTATGCTTTAAGCTCCATCAAATAAATCAATTAACTTTTTCCTCAATTCAATTTTTTATACTTTTTCTTTCAATTTATATTGAAAGAAAAACAGATTTGAAAATGTTTTCTTGGTAGTTGTTAATAATAAACACCAAATTGCAATATAGGGAAGGCATTGATGAAATTCCCATTTAACCACTAGGGAGGTTAATCCCTATTACAAGAGGCGGTAGTGTAATCCTGTTGTAATCAGATTAGTCTAGATGCGTCTTTGAGAGATCGAATGAGGTTTCGCTGTTAAAGCGATCAGTTTTCGTTGTAAATCTTAAAGAGGGTAACCGTTCCTTAAGTTGCCAGCATCTGGAACTCCGGTGGACGCACTCGGCTGCGTCTCCTTTTCTCATCCCTTCTATTAGCGATTCATTGTCGAGAACTTGGTGATTCATTCCCCGCGTAAAACGACGATGTTCCCGTAATGGCTTTCGGAGAAGGGCACTCCTAAACTATGAACTTTTCCGCAAGCAAACAAAGGAAAGGGGGCCCCTATGCTACATTACACTGTTCCAGATGGAAGGGGGGCAACTCCGAAGTTTCAAAGCATTTCAGTGTAAAATAACATTTATAGAATTTGCTTAGATTAAAGCACGGCCCGCCGAGTTTTAAATAATCCAGAGATGTAACTTTTTAACTTGTTTTCCCGTCCAGTTTAAATTCTCTTACGGTTCAGCGGAGATATGGAGGCTGTATAAAATAAACTTATAAAAAATTTTTTACCCGAACATTTACCATGTTTTTTATTATTCAGTGTTACCTGAATTTTGCTACTCTAGGTAGGTACTTGAGTATTTTCTCAGCTCCACCCTATGGACTGATTGACTTGAAATTTTGTCAACCAAATTTCAAGTCAATCTGTCAACATAAAGCTCATCTTTCTCTGCCCTTAACCTTTCTTTTTTGGCGTACAATATTATAAGGAAAAACGAAATTTTGAAAAGAGCCTTATATTCAAAAGCTGAGTCGGTAGGAAATAAGAATGGGTGTCACGTGATGCCTCTAAAATACCCAAGGGGCTCAAGAGGTGTGTCAACAAACTTCCTCAGTTAAATGATGCTTGAAAATGGTCGACCTTACGGTGAACGCAGTCAACAAAATAAGGGTAATCTTGTTATTTTCCTTCGGTTTTTGAAACTAAAATTCCATGATTCGTACTAATATTATCATTGAAGGTAACGACTAGGCCCTGTGCATAAATTACCCCAACCGTCCTATATTCTCTACACTCGTGGAGCCTTTTAGAGTGAGAGGGGACGAGAAAGCATTAGAAACACCCGTTCCAAAGTACCCGAGGCCTAATGAGCTTTTTATTGTTTTGCAAAACATTACTACTGTATCTCAGCTTATAGCTTCCTATCTCGAAAGGGTGGAAGAAAATGGAAACGGCTAATGAGTCACACGACTACTCCTTTTATCAACCCAAATTCAATTTTAGAGCTTTCCTTTTTCAGGTACGTAAGGCTTTCTGTAAGTAAATATAATATTCCCTTTCATACCTGATTTTATTAAGTTTCTATTATGTATAGTATTTACGCTCTTTGAGAAATTTAAATATCGAATAACGAGAATGATAGGAGAACTTTGGTAGCGTTTGATAAATTTATTATTCCTCCTTTGATGTTAATTAAATACACGCTTTGCTCGAGGCTTGGACATTTAACAACATGCCTTGTTTTGTCGTTTATAATTAATTAATTTTGAGTGAAGTTAGGTAGAGGACATCGTTAGATAGAGAGGAGAGAGAGTGAAAAAAATTGGTTTTTCTCGTATTTTTGTTTTACGACATTTTTTTTAATTAAAATTCTTTTTCCTCGAAGACTTTTATATCATTGCTGTTTTCATAAAATTGTTTCAATTTAAAATTTTTAACGTTATTTAAGTTAGGGATTTTTTTAAACGTTTGCTTTCTAAAAAGATGTTATTGTGTTACCCTCAAACTGCGATTTTGGTGGGGGTCAAGGAAACTGCTTTTGGGGAGGTGGATGGAAGGTTAGGAGGGGTTGGGGTAAGGATAGGGGTTGGGATAATGTTGGGGGACGAGGGAAGTTTGGGGAGCAGTGAGGAAGAAAGTGAGGGAATGTAGGTTAGGGGAAGTAGGGAGAAGGTTTTGAACAGGTGGGGGAGAGAAGCGGGTCGAAAAGTGTTCTTGAAGTGATGGGTTATAGGGGAACATTCTGATGTGGGGGGGGGGATGGTTAGGGGATGTGAGGGTAGAACTAGGTGTTGTTTGCCAGGGGAGGGGGAGTATTTAGTGTATGTGGAGAGGTCTGTAAACCCCCGAATTTTTTACTTTCCGATATGGGTTCCTCCTCCTAACCACGTTTTTTATTAAGTATTTAATATTTGCCAGACAGCTAGGTTTCATTAAGGCTCTATCAACTGTTGAAAAGTCCCCTCTTGATCAGCATTTTTCAAATTTTTTATTTGCTATGGAGTACTGGGAAATCAATCAAAATTGGGAGAAAAAAAAAAAAAAATCTGGATGATCAGAACTTCTAGACACAATAGGGAAATGACTGAATGAAAATCTCGAAAGAGATTTAAAAAATCTCTTTTTAGCGATTGTTGAAGCAGTTGTTGAAGGGACATACTCGAGCCAGCGTCCAAAAAAGGGAGATTCATTGCGATTCTTTTCAAATGAAACTGAGCTCGAAACTACAATTTGTCGGCTCTGAAAAGAGGTCGGACGTTTTTTTTCCCTCCCTCGAAACCTTTTTTTATATTCTTTTTATTTTTTCTAACACTGCAATCTCTTCCCGACAGAGAATGCTCGGCGAAGAGGGTGGCGAGGAAGTATAACTCTGTGGGGGTATGACATGGGATATTGCTATTCATAAAAACCTGGTCGAGGAGGTTGTGCCTCGAAAAGGGGTGTTTGTCCAGAGCTGAGTTATATTTTAGGGTGTTGCGGAGAAGGGGGTGGGATTTCGCCGTTGCTCAGAGATAAGGGAAGTGAGGGGTCACAATGCCCGAGGAAAAGGTATTATACAGAGGCCAACCCTTTGTTAGCATTACAATAAAATCCAGAACACACCGCCCCTCCTCTCCAGTTCAGCTGTATAAAAGTTATTACAAGAAGCAAACTTTTACCCGTGACGTCGACGTTTTCTTTATCCATTGTCAGAATTTTCTAAAAACCCCATGATTTTTATTTTAAAAGAAAGAAACACTCGAACAAAGCCTCCCTTAAATGGCCCCATCTTCGGAAAAGTCAAGGATGTTGATACTATCTCGATTGCAGCGTAGGGGAGTGCCCCTAGTACGCACTTACTATAAAAGAAATGGGACTAAACAAATAAAATTGATAGAAAAACAGTGAAATAAATGGGCCGAAAAATCCTCTGGGATCTCTTTCAAAACTACTCTCATTGAGATAGCTTAATGAGATTATTTCCGTGCGTATCCCTTCCGAAATCGCCTATTTTCCGTTTCGAATGACTTTAGGGACTCTTCTTTTAAGCATTTCTCCCCTTAGTTATCCCTTAATTTCATAATTTTCTTCCCTGACAAAACCTCGTTCATAATTCCCCTCAAATTCAAGTATAAACCCCTTATTAATTCAAGGAAATACCCTCAAAATAAACCTACAAAATTTAACAAAAATGCTATTTTTAGGTAAAAACCCTCAATTTGTGGATTCATCTAAAAATTACCCCATATCCCCCTTTTTTAACTTATGAATTATATCAGATAATGTTGAGAGTGTTAATTGGGGGGGGGACGCAGCCAGGGTTGGATAGGTAAAATTCACCGGCCTGGGAAATTCTCATAATACCAGAAGTTTAAAATTGTTAAAAAAGAGCCTCTAATGTCGATGAAAGAGCAAAAAAGGGCCCTTTTTGTCGTAAAGATACTAAATGTAGTCAGAAGAGCCCCTAATGTCCAAACATCGAGGTAAAAAGGGCTCCTAGTGTCCAAAAAGGATTAAAAAAATCAAGCTAAAAAGGGCACATTTAGTTGTAAAGAATCAAAATCTAGTCAAAAGAGCCCCTAATGTTAAAAAATGAGGCAAAAAAGGGCCCCTATTGTCCAAAAATCTACGTAAAACGGGCCCCTAGTGTCCAAAAAAGATATAAAAAATCAAGCTAAAAAGGGCACTTTTAGTTGTAAAGAATCAAAATCTAGTCAAAAGAGCCCCTAATGTCAAAAAATAAGGTAAAAAAGGCCCCTGGTGTCCAAAAATCAACGTAAAAAGATCTCTTGTGTCCAAAAAGGACAAATGTTCAAGCTAAAAATCGCTATTGTAGTCGTAAAAGAAGAAAATCCAGTCAAAAGAGCCCCTAATGTTCAAAAATTAGGTAAAAAAGGGCCCCTATTGTCCAAAACTAAGGTAAAAAGGGCCCCTACTGACCAAAAAGGATAAAAAAAATCAGTCTAAAGGGCTTTTGCAGTCGTAAAGGTACTAAATATAATCAAAAGAGCCCCTAATGTCCTAAAATCAGGTAAAAAGTTCCATAAAGGATCAAAAATCAAGCTATGTAGGGCCCTACTAAGTGTCGTTAAGGAAAAAAATCTAGTTAAAAATGGCTCTACGTGTCCAAAATATGGTCAAAATCCTGCACTATCCTGACGGAGCGGCCCTACTGGAATTTCCAGATCTCCCAGTGGGCCTATCTGAGCCTTGGGGTAGCTCCTAGTCCATAATATTGAACTTGGTTTTATTATTAGCTGACTACATCATTTTAAGGTTTTAAATTCATTTTATGCCGAAAATGTTTTGTAAAAAAAGTTCTTTTGTGACCGTTTCGGTGTTTTTGTTTTCTTCCAGTACGTTTAAAGGAATATTTTATACGCGGGTATTAAAATTCACGAAGGCTTGTTTTTAAAACATGTTTTTCTTACCTGTCCTTCGTTTTTGAGGAGAGAAGCGGGTTTTTCGCAAAAGTAGAGAAAGGTAGGTCGGAACGTTTATTTTAATTATGCCTTCCACCCACCCCTTCGCCCGTTCTTCCCCGAGCGTTATTGTTTGCCTTCCAATGTTTTCCTCGCCTACCCCATATGAGATTCCACGCATTTGTTTTTACACCTAATCAACGCTTGAAAAACGCTTTTAAAAGAATTTTCCGCAGCTTTTCTCACCTCAAAAATAGATCTAGATGTGAATATTTTCTTTTTTAAATAAAAAAATGTCGCAATTTAAATAATTAATTGATTAAAAGCATTTTCACGTTCAAATTTATCTGTTAATACAAACATTTTGAGTTTGAAGCGTACATAGTTGGTTAAACTATGTTGATTCTAACCGAAACCCCACTTCAATGAACGGCTCCTCCTGCTGTAAATTCTCACTTTACTTAATAACCTCGTGGTAAACGCTCCTAACTGTTTTACGGCTTAATGAAAACCGATTTTATATATTTGAACACAAAAAAAACCCCGAACTATTTTTGAACTTTTCAAGAATCGTGGTTTAATTGAATGGAATCTTCGGGACTTTGGGGCTTTCCCGGAGAAACTGCTAGGAACTAACTTAATGAACATCATTCCAACTTGTATCATCAAAGTTTCAAAACCGCTGTTGATTGACATTTGTTCGTTTATTGCGTTTCTTTCTCAACGACAGGAGGGGGAAAGGCGATAAAATTACCTTTTTCGACCCCTCTTTTTTCCCAACTTGATCACAAACTATTTTTCAAGGGTAATCCAATACTTTGACAAATGTGGGGAGGTGATGGGAAGGTGTATTGTTGGTAGAACTTTTGAGAAAGTTCGAGTTATAAGGTTCCTCCTTACCAATTGTCCTCTAACTGCACTATTGGACTGTTTTATGTAGTTTAAGTTTGTCTTGTTTTATAAACTAGTCTTAAACGGTACAAAAATAAAAGTTTGGGCCTTTTAATAGTTTTGGGACCTCCCTTGGGCCCGATTGGTCTTCAGAACTTAAACGACTATTGCCTTCCGAAAGGAAAGACAAAAAAATAAACTCGCGTCTATAAGAAAACCAATTTCGTTTAGCTCCAAACAATTTTTTTTATTAAGAAAAAAAAATTTTCATCACGGAAAATGGTACCTGCGGGGGCTAATATGAGCTAGTGGGTTATTTGTAACGCCAGTATGACTTCGTAGTTCTCTTTGTAGACCTTAAAATGAACCTCGCTGTAAACAAACCACCTGTTCCATTTGCTAATCACCGTTCCCTAGATACTAGTTTCTTTTAATATCGGAATCATTGTCCCGTAAAATTCTTCATAACTTTTAATGGAGGTGCATTTATTAAAAATTAAAAACAAAAATTTCGTAAATGGTAGCAAAAAAATGAGGTCTTGTGTGCAATCTTTTGTTCTCTTGGGGGCCAGGAAGAAAACATCCCTTTGGAATTTTCAATCGAAATTCCACTTTTTAATAAGTTTCATTCTAAAATGTCTGGTAGCCTGCCTTTTCAGTATTGTAATTAAAAAGGGAAATATAAATTAAAAGCGTAGTTATTTATAAAATGTCAATAAAAAAAAGTTAAATTAATTCTATTCATTTTTACAATATAACTTGTTAGTCGTATTTTTCAAGCTCAAAACCACCACAACGCTTCCTATCAAAGTTGATATTTTCTGAAAATGACTTTGAAATCTGTGAAAGTCGCAGTTATGTGACTTGGTGAAAATCACCTTTTTTATTAAAAGAGAGAATTTAAAAACCTCCTTTTGCAAAGGGTTGGGTTTTACTTTTAATAATATTCATGACTACTCTGCGGCATCCTTTTGATCTTTTTCCATGCTCTTTGTCATTTATTTATGTGGTCCTGTATTATGTGCTCTTTTTTAATTTAATGTTTCATGCTCTGCTTTGTTTTAAATTAATAACGTAGGTCCAGTGTGAAATGAAATTAGGTCGGAGGTAAAACGTTAAGGGCTAATAAAGTTTGATGAGTGTATGGGAGTGATCCACGTTATCCCTGAGGCGTTTTAACTCCTAAGTTGCGATGGGGAAGGGGTCTAAGATAGTTGTCTTGGTTTTCTTACCAGACCCTCTAGCCTGAGTTTCTTGGAGGGCCCTTCTCGTGTTTCAAGTCGGAGGGGCGGGCGGCAATTTCGCCGGATTATCTGGCTCAGTTATCTCCAAGGGGGTAATCTTCTTAAAAACTTCCTCTAGTTGGCCATTTGTGTTGATCCTAAGAGATCAAGAACTGGTAAGGATATAAGGGAACGGGTAAAAAAAAGGAAAAGAGGTAAAGTAGGGCGAATTTGTGATTTAAGTATACTTCGAGGAAACACAAGTTTTTATCGATAAGTCGTTTGATGCCAATTTTAACTAAGGCCTCAAGGGAGCTGCAAAATCCCAGATCCTCATTTAATAGGTACTAGCATTAAATTCTGCAGCGTCAGTTTTTAGGATGAAAGTTTAATCAGGATGTGAAATATAGGTCTCTTTTTTTACCCACCTATCCGCCATACTCTAAACACAATATCCCCTCCAACCCTATGCACCAAGACCACATAAAAACACCTATACCGTGACCTATACATACACCATATCTTCGACACAATATCCCCACAACCATACTCACCATGAGGCCATACCTTATACTAAGCACAATTTAATCACCACACTTTCCCTACCATCGTATCCATCTTACCCTGTTCACACCACACCCATCATAGTACATAATTATTTTGTTCTCGAAAAATTGAAGTCATATAAACATATAGTTAAATTTCCACCTTCGGTATTTTACGAGTCCCCTTGCCCTGGGATACGTATAAATTTTTATCTATTTTATTTATTTATTAATTTTTTTTTATTATAGATTTCTTCCTCGTCCTTGACTCCCTTACCTATGAACGTTTGAAAATCCAAAATAACTTTATTTATAAAAATAGAAGACAATCGTTCTATAAATCGATGAAAATTAGTTTTCCTCTTCTCCGTATTGCTTTGTAGTGGATGGCTCTCTGTTGTTACGTGATGGGAGAGGGCGTAGGTTAATTTAGCGCCTCATTACACAAACAGGGAACTCGACCAAGCCCATAACTTTCCTTCAACCCCCACTTTTCCCCGTGTGTGATTTCCTAGCGAATCTTGTGTGTCTGATAAAGTGGCAAACTGAATTTTCCGCCTTTGTTCTTCTTTAGTAAATTAATGTTTTGAAACATTGACATCACAATTTCGTCGGGAAAAATTGGATTTTTTTTGCTTTGATATTCATTTGTCAAAATCTTAATAGCGATGAAGGCCATCAAAATTTGCATTTGGTAACAACACCAGAATGATGTTTCACGTTCGATTCTGTTCTTGCCAATCAGGGACGAGTTTTTTCCCCACCCTCTTTTTGTCTTTTATTCTTCGCCTTTTCTGAGACAAAAGGAATAACGAAAACCTGAATAATAAAGAGAGTTATTTTAGGACTGACTATATTCTGCTTTGAGGTTTCCCGCATCAATGAGGTTTCATTAAGGGGGCCCCGGATGCCGTTAAGTATTCACGTCAAGATGAAAATTTTTTTTCTTCTCTTTTAGAGTCCTTGAATTATTGATTTATACCTTAGCTTTATAAGACACTGGAGCCCTTTTATTCTTGAAGTAAGCATTTTCTTTATTTACCAACTTAAATTTTTTTTCTAACTTTAATATTTAAAGTAAAGGAGTATGGGAGAAAAAGTGGCCTAAAATAAATGGTTCTTTGCCTTTTTCAGCTTTTCCGTTTAGGACCCCCTTTTTTCCTTCGGTCCTTTTTTTGCCTTTTATTAACGCTGAGCAAGCATGATTTACTACACTTGGTACAACTTATTTCCTGAGTTTAAATGAATTCCCACACGGCCCTCAGACCAGTTCTCAAAGTCTAATTACCTACCGGCCACGTCCAATTTCCTCCAGCACGAACGTTATCTCCCTTTTGCCTTCTCCCCTTTTAACCTCGTTTAACTTAGCCATCCTTCTAATGTGATATGAATCCTCAGGAGAGTCGATTCTTATTTTTTCCTCCTGTCAAATAAATCTGGTTTTTAGAAAAACGGACCTCATTTCGAGGGATAACGAAGTGCACTGAGGTGTTTGTGAAGCAAACGTTTGGGAAGACCGGTTGCAATCAGGAACGGTTTGTTTGAGAGTTTCCCCCCTTCGCCTTTTCCGTCGCGGACCACCCATGGGGTTTATTTATCCAAGGGATCTCTCTTTGTTTAGACCTCAGCTCAAGAGAGAAAGTGCTGAATTTACACTGCAAGCTTTTCCCTGTCCCTGATTTGAGTTTCATACCTTCAAGGGTTGACAGATCTGACGTCCCTCGCCGATTTTAATGAAACTTTAACGGGCACGGAAATCGCCTCGGGCTCTTCACTTTATGTCAATACCTAGACCCTCATTTTCTCCATAATTTTTATCTCTAGTAGTTTTGTTTATATACGTCGTTGTGGTATTGCTGAGTATGGAGTCTGAAGGGCTTGCTCTAGTAGAACGCTTCCTTTGTGATCAGGCCCTTTGAATTTACGCCCCCTTCCATTGTACTAATGCTCACCTTAATCACAAGGGCCCTTCCTCAAGTTTCCCGGCCAAACTATCCGAGTGCTCCTTCAATTTTTTTACTATCACTCCAACATTTTCAAAGTTTACAATCATTTATTCAAAGAAATTTGAATATTTTTCGAACAGAGGGAAAAGTATCCGAGTTCTTGTTATATTGGATTGAATTATTCGAATTCAAAGTCGAAAGATATAACGAAGGTAAATGAGTTTTTACGGTAAGAAACCGCATTCCGAAAGTTTTGGAGTTTGAAGTTGTATTTAATGATTGGATCGATAGATGCAGACAAGAGGGAAGCGCCCTTCTAAATCAGTCACTATTTGCAGAGGGGTCGACCAAACGGGTGCCCTCCTTGCGAAACTCGTCATACCAGAAACAAGAGGGGATCCTTTAACGATTGTCCCACAGACTAAACTAGGTTAATAGAGAATACTTTCAAATAATCCCCTATTTCTTCATACTGGATGCAGGAGAAATCAGATGAAAAAGGGTATAAAAAGCTGAAGTAAACTTAATATATGGTCCTTTCTTCTTGTCTAGAGTTGCTCTGAAGATAACTTTTTCGAAATTCTCTTTCCTCCAAAATTTTGGACTGGAAAAAAGTAGATATTCATTTTGAAATGAATATTTCAGCCTGTGGTCATTTTGTAGAATGTTTTTCTTTTGGTACTAACCGTTAATGTTTCCTTGAAAATTATGAAAGGCGTTTGACGTACAGGTTTCGCTAGATAGATTTACATCTTTGAAGATTGTAAGGGATACATTAAAAGGGTGAAGTGGGGTATGGTGGTTGTATCCCATTAGCAGGGGCTCTGAGAGATGATGGTCCGGATAGAAAGGGGTGGATGGGGAGCCTCTGCCTGCGGGGGGATGGGGCTACTTGTTAATCTAAAATGTAAATAGAGGGCATGTAGTAGGAGGTCCTCTATTGATTGCCTTCACTGTGAAACGTGACAAAGTCCCTAATGAGGTAATTTGGTAAACAAAAACCTTAATCGTTATCATGGAATAATTACATATACAAGAAAAAGAGGACGGAATAACGCTAAAAGGGGAGGAGACAGTAATCAACGTTTTTTAAGGTCATCTTTACTTTTTAATCACAAATTATCCTTTTTATACTCGTTTTCTTCTTTGTCTTCCATTAATGACTTTTTAATAAGTGTTTAAACAAAAAACTTTTTTTTTTACGACATCCCAAGTTTAAACAGTTTAAAAAGCAAAATACACACCCTTTATTTTTTTTAAATGTTTATTTTTCTAATAACCCAAGCTTTCTGTGTATCGGCGTTGGCTCCCTTTGGGGACATAATTTTACGTTTCTATCTCGTCTTTCACAAAATACCCTTTCCCCCTAAAGGACCTTATTTTCCACCCTTTGATTTTGGACGATTGCCCAAAGTTTTCGGACCTCTTTAGGCATGTTTCCATATTGAATCGAGGGGTGTTTTAATTAAAATTCTAACGCTATTGATTTTTGTGTTTACGATTCAGAATTATGCAATTCCGTCATTTATTTGAAAAGAGAATCAAGAAAATTAAACCAAGTTGATAAAAAAGCTCCAAATCTTGAAGCTTAAGTCGCTTTTGTTATGTATGGAAATTTCTCTTTTATTTGCGGCCCAACTATGAATAGAATAAAAACGAAATTTCACCAAAAAAAAGTTTTGTGTCAAAAAGTTCATGTTTTGAATTTAAAATAAGTTTCTGGAAAAGATAAAAAGTTTTTTCCAACGAAATAAATTTGAACTTTTTTTTTCTCCCTTTTAGGTGATAGTAGAGTTTATAAAGAAAACTTTCGTAATAAGAAGGGGCTGATTTCTTTCGTTTATGCACTTTGAAAATTCAACGGATGTGCTCCGGATAAATCAAAAATCCTCGGGCACCCGAGAGGTGGTTTGTCCATTTGTCTTGCTTTACATCGAGAAAAGCCATCAGACTTGACTAATACGTCAGAGACTTATACAAATACGGATTGATGTCGTTGGACTTAACTTTCTTAATATCTCAACCCGTAAAAAAATTTTCTTTTTAAAAATTTGTCAGTTGGAAATTCGATAAAAAGGCGTTCCGTATATTATGGAGGAGATAAGAGAATGGTTAGAGATGTTGTGTGTGCATGGGGCCTTAAACGACGTATGTTTGTCACTTAAACGGCCATTCGAAGGGGTTGCGGTGACAGGTTTTATTTTACTTTCTCTACCTTTTTTGCTTGAAGTGAAGAAAGGGCCTTGGAGCGTAATTGCACCCCGGTTAGGGGTGGACGAGAAATATCGCCGGTGGTAAACCCTAGGTCTTTAGCCAGGCCATCCAATCCCGAAGCATTAACGACAAACTCGCCTCCTTTTCTAACGTTTTGTCTTTTTATCGATCTCGAGGGTCAGTGGAACAAAATATAGAAACAAAAGAATCAAGGTTTTCAGGCCGATTTAGCCAGCATGATGGATGTGCTATGCGGGTCTAAGGCCCCTTTATTGATCTTCAGAACTCTTCTCTCTTTATTTTTTTAATCCAAGTTTGAAGTTCACATTTCGATGATTATTGGAAGATTAGCCAATAATGATGGAGATTAAAACTAAAGTGGAAATTTAAATTGAACATACCTGTAACGAATAGAAACGCAATTAGTGTTCTAGGGATTCCAATAACATTTCTGCTCTCTCATTCCTCCTCCCCTTCTGAGTTTAAACATTTCTAGACAATTTGTAGCGTTCCCTCTGTTTAATTTGGTGTCAGCTGGTGGAAATGTGCAATATAACGTGTGGAGAAGACGCGACCGCTAACTAATACATATTTATCAGAAAATGGTTTGAGCGGTAAGGTCCCCAGGGGTTGGGGGGTCGGGGAAGGAGGGCACTTCGGCAGCATGTGTCCCCTCCAAGCTACGAACCCACATAAACAGTACAACCCCGTCCTACGTCCATATGTATGCGACCGCATCAAATATACAACACGGAGAGGGTCTAAACAGTCGGAAAAATTATTTTTCCTTTTTCCCTCCCGTAATTCAACAATTGTGGGTTTCTTTTTAAATGGAAAATTCCCTTCATCGAATCCGAAGGACGAAGAAAAACGACCGGAGACGTTTACGTTGTAATTTCCGAGTTGACGATCGATCAAGCTCAACACCTATTATTGTAAGTTTAGGGAAGGTGGGCGGGGTGAGGCCCAATTCAACCTCTTTCCAAAGGATTAACTAAGCCAAGTTCATCGACAGCTCGAGGGTGCTTGATGGTTTAAACAATTAGTGAAATTATGAGTAATTATTGCTCAGGAAAATTAATCGAATATTCAAAAGATAGACAATAAGACAAAGAATGGTCGCATAACATTTGGATCATGTAAAAAATGTTTAGGTACCTCATTTTTTTCAATCTTCATTTTCCAATTTCGATGTCAAATATTTTCCGATGTCCACTCATATCATAAAATAATCCTGAATTTTTTTCTCTCTCTCTTTTCTTTAAGCAAGGAAAATCGGCTAAGATTGGTCGATGTAGGCGTAGTGGATGGATAAAATTTGACTGATTTTTGAAGGACCCAACGTTTTTCCAGAATGGTCGATCCCTACTAAAAGGCTAATTTGCTGGCCAAACAATCGTTTTATCGGAACTAATTTTATAAAGAGGCAAACCTTGATTGTTGAAGACGAAAATTGTTCTCTATTTATGTTTTCATTATTTGAGGATTAGGTAAATTGCCTTTCCGACCTTCGTGACCTTTCACAATCCAATTCTTTTCCCTCCGGGCGTCGTCGTTTGATTTAGACAATTGATCTAAAATATTGCGTGCTGAGGCCATAATTAGCTTTTTTTTTCTTTCTTTCAACCTAAAAAACAAAAAATTAGCTTTATGAGAAGCGAGGGAAAAAAAATTGTTTATCTTGACAGGGCTAATTTTAAATGTAAATTGTTTCAGTTTTAATTTGTGTCTAGTTCGGGATGCAGGATGCATCCTTTTGAAGAAAAGTTATAAATAAAGGCTAAAGCTATACATAATAATGCGGCTCATCTAAGTTTTACAATAGAAAAGAGACGGAGGCTTCAAACTCGCGGTCGGGGTTGTGGAAGTCTTAATTTGTTGAGCGGGGAACAAAAGGACTTTGCGGGGAGATGGGCCGGGGGATGTGTAAGGTAGGCTAAGTTTCACTTAAGTGCTAAGTCAATAGAATCCCCTTATTGATAAACAACTTTAAGTCGTTCCCAAGGAAACCCCCTCCACACACAGACACACAAGCGGAATCGATAGTCAAATAACTGTGGGATGTTTGTCGGATTACAATGATCAGTGGACGCCTCGTTTAAACTTTCAAAGAGTTTTTTTCCCACCCTCTCTTTTTCATCCTTAAAAAAGAAGTTCGAGGGTGGAAAGATGTGGCCCAAACGGAACTTTAATGCTACTCTTACAAATTTCCCCTTGGCTGAGCTCCCTTCGTTAAAATTTATCTTCATCCCCTTGTTTTAACGATTAAAATTACTTCCGTTCATTAAAGATGAAGAAAAAAGTTTGATACTTGATAATTTTATTCTAAAGTGCTGTTTGGACCAATCGTCTTAATCATTATTCAGCATTAAACTAAATTAAACGCACAGTGGCCACATCCAAAAGTGTCTGTGTGGCTTCTTTGGGAATCTGGGTTTGCTTCATCATAGGTAGCATTAAACGGGCCAGTCAGATGGTGGACATAGTACCTTATCTTATACCTTGTATCCTCTGTATACCTCGTATCCTCTGTATATTTCGTAACCTCTGTATATTTCGTATCCTCTGTATATTTCGTATCCTCTTTGTATTTCGTATCCTCTGTATATTTCGTATCCTCTGTATACCTCGTATCCTCTGTATACCTCGAATCCTCTGTATACCTCGAATCCTCTGTATACCTCGTATCCTCTGTACACCTCGTATCCTCTTTACACCTCGTATCCTCTGTACACATCGTATCCTCTGTACACCTCGTATCCTCTGTACACCTCGTATCCTCTGTACACCTCGTATCCTCTGTACACCTCGTATACCTCGTATACCTCGCATACCTCGCATACCTCGTATACCTTGCATACTTTGCATACCGTGCATACCTTGTATACCTGGTATACCTTGTACTTGTTGTACCTTACCTGATGAAGCCTAGGCGAAGGAGCGGATAAATACAGAAAAATTCAGAGCCGGGAGGATCGAACTTGTGACCTGCAAGATGAAAGTCTGTCCTTTCCACTGTCCGTAAGTACCCCAGAGAGCTTGGAATTTTCAAAGGACAATGTTTTGGATCAATAGAAAATTGTAAGAGAGCAAAATCCATAGGAGACTTAGGGTGCGGTACAAGATATAAAATGAATTATATTCTCAGGAAGAAAAAAGGGGCGAAAAGGCGAAGAGGGGCCCGTTAAAGGGAAAAAAGAGCGCCTTGGTATGGGTTTCCGATCCCAGTAAAAGAGATTTGTAAGCCCCATACTTTGACCCAGGCCATTTTCCCTTCAAATTCAAATAGGAGGGACAAAGTCATAAAATATATAAGCTTCGGTCTAATAATGTTTGAAAATTTTAATAACCTCAAAGGTGGGCTCTTATTTGAAAAGTTGCCATGCGTGTAATTTGAAATATGAGGCTTCGAAAATAACGAATCTCCAATATAAATTCCCGGATATTGAAGGGTTGATAATGATTCTGGCATCTCAACATTGTTTCGAGTTTAAGGGGCAGCAATTTCAAAGTCTCGAATCGGTTTGGTTGTACAAGGGTAGATATCAAGGGTGAAATATCACCTCACTCCTCATTAACTCCCCTAATTTATGCGCATCGTAAATAAATGGCAGGGACCACCAATTAGTTTTTTCTTTGGTTAAAAAAAGAGGGAAAGCGGAAAATATATAGCGAGGCCACAATATTGGGAAGAAAAAAGGGGTGGGAGGGGAGACTTTAGGAAACCGCGGAGACGCCGCCGGTTTTTCTCCCCATTATACATCACGGGTTTAAGCCAGAGGAAGCCGGGCCGGCAAAACGGGAGAGGTTGGAGCTTAAAATGCAATTTGTGAGTAGGACAAACATTTTCTGGGTCTGGGGCTGGGGGGTCTGAAGGCATTAAGCCTCTCTCTTGCGCCCTCTCTCTTTTCCGAAGCATTGGAAGCACATTCATTCCGCTACAATCCCCCAAACACTCTCCAATTGGAATTTCAAATAAACCTTCTGTATAAGTTATTTGTGCGAAGAGTGTAGACACCTGAACTATCTCACAGTCCTTTTTCATCGCCACGCCCTCTCTCGCTCTTTTATTATAAATTATTCATGCCATCATTATTCGCAAACAAATTAAACTAGTCGTTTGAAATTCCTCCTAATTATTATTAACTTTTTTTATTTGATTTACCGATCAACGTACTAATTAAACGTCAAATTCCGGAATGTAAGTCTGAAAAACTTTGATGAAATGTTTTAGTTATTTTTGTGACCTATAAATTGTCTCAAGAAAGATTATGTATAATTTCACGTTAAGCCTCTTTGTTGAGAAACTCCTTGATCTTGACAAATTAAAGGATAAACACTCCTAATCTTGTAAAACTAGAGAATTTACTTCCTTCATGCCCTCTCATCCGGCAAATAATCCTAGCAAGACAAAATGGAATCCTCGACTTTTCCATGAAAATAGCTTGATATTTAATTTTATGAATTCTAATATTTGGCCCCCAGCATCTTGATTTGTAAATGCCGGTTCCACCCCAAGGTGGTGGTGGAGGAGGAGAAATGATGCAGACCGCCAAGTCTCCACCTCTGGGGCCCTTACTCTTCTTTAACAATTTGCTGACTTTTCCTCATTCCCCATCCTCCACCACCACCTCTGGAGCCCTTTCCATCTTGCCAATCATGCTGACTTTGCCTCATTCCCTAATCCTCCACATCTTAGATAGAACATGCCTTTTATGACATATCTAATACCATGGAATCTGCAGATTTCCAAAAATCGACCTCCTCATCAACTTCCAAAATAACACGAAAAAACATCAGCCCACACCGCTATTGCCGAATTTATTGGTAAGAGATACGCATCGGAACACTAAAACTTAAATTTAAAGAAAAAAAAAGGATAAAGTTATGAAATAAGTCTACATCGCAATCGTTATTAATAATAAAGGTGTTTTAAGCTCCAGCAGCGTTGGTGAAAGAGATTCGTGCTTGAATATCGTATTATAGCTCTAGCTTTTATAGTCAAGACCCCTCGAGTATGCTCGTCAAAAACTACTTTTGTATATAAAAAAAAAAGAACGAACAAAAAAAAAGTCATTTTTACTCTCACGTCCTAAATCTATGCGTATAAAACGACCTTTTTTTATTTTTTATTTATACATTTTGTATATGAAAAGAAAGGAAATGTTGCACTTTAGATTCATTGAAGTAAATGTCACCTAGGAAATGTAGAAGGGAGACACTCAATCACGTTGCAGATCCATCAATGCCCGATGTGTTGAGGAAATGTGGACGTCCCCCCTTCGCCCAGCACGCTTTACACTTCTACCTACTCCAGACCGACATAAATCAGTACCCACCTACCCACCCACCCACCATGTCGGGAGATCGCGTGGCAATAAACATCTACCTTAATAGCCCTCGGCCTTGGTCCCGCTATCGACTTTAAACGAACCTTGGCCCAAACCTTCATTCTTATGCAGACAATTATTATTTATTTTTTGGATCACATGGGAAAATCTGACATTCCGATTTTTTAAGCCTTTATTTCACTGGTTCTATCAGTTTTTGTTGTAAAAAAATAGCTAAGCCGTAGAAAGGGATGGAAAAAAAAACTTTTGCTCTCTAGGAAAAAGTTTTGTTAATCGATCATTTCTAAATGCAAAAGGCTTTTACGATGGATTAAAAAGCGTAAATTTGCTGAATCACAATTGTTGTTTTTAAAATGGTAAAAAGGGTCAGGCGATTTCCCCTTTTTTCCCTTCGCCTTTTTTTTCTCCGAGCCCTCAGGTTCCATAAATAACAGTGCTTTTCAGGCGCTGTTCCGTAAAACAATAAAAGAGGCTTCAAAGTTTATTATAAAAAACTTTGCGACAGAAGTAGAGGGTTGATTGTCAAAGAACCCTCGTCTACGACCGGGAAGAGAATTAATTTGAGGGCTCCGGGAGCGGTGGCGGCGATGGTGCGGCGTTCCTGGGCTGAAGGACGTTAAAGGATGGGGGGAATTAGCAACTTTTAAATGAGGGCCACCCCTGCCGTTCACAAGTTTTTGCGACCCCCGCTACCCCCTTTTCCGTAAGGACGGGGGAGTTAATTTGAATTATGTGAAGTTTCCCGGTGCTTTCTACTTCTACCCGCCCGCAGCCACGTCGTTCACGACCCCCACCTCCCCTCACGCCACCAAACGCCCACGGCTACCCATCACAAGTCGCGAAGCTCAACCTAATATTTCATCCGACCCTTTCCACCATCAGTTTTAGCCTTTAATTTGTCAAAACGACTCCGGCCACATTAAACACCTTCATTTAAATTCGCTATATCGCTAAACTTGCCAGTTCGTACTTCGCTCGTTTATGAACTTTATATTTTAGGACCTTCATTCCCTCAGGCCATCGTGAAAAACATGAATAATTATGTAATCACTGCTAATACCATAGGGTTTAATGTTTTTTAAACCTGAAATCTGAAGAAGTTTTCCTCTTCCTTTCAAATAAATCGAATTTTCCGGAGTACTCTGGGAGTAAAAACACTCTAAACGATAATACATCAATTTAAGAGCTTTTCCTCGTTATAAATGTCCCAAAAGGTGCTTTCTGAGGTGTAGAATAGCAGGTTTTTGTGGCAATTTTCTGGAGAAAAGATAAAAGAAACTTTTTTCTTTGCGAGCTTATATCCCTAAAGGTTTTACGAAGAGAAAAGATTTCTATTGGGATTTGAACGTTATAATCTTCTTATGCCCAGTTTCGAATGGGCAACAATTCGGCACGATTAAAATTTCCCCTAAGCCTCTTCCCTCTTTTTTCCCCAAGGCACTACTAAAAAGATTAGATCCTAAAAAAAAATAAATAAATAAATAAAATAAATTTCCCAGAAAAGAAAAGGTCGTTTGTGGGATTTGATCGTTATAAATCTCGAAAGCGTCTTTTGTGGCCAAAAAGGGAATGGCGGTTTAATTTATTTATCGGTTTTGCATTAATATGAATCGCTTCGAGAGGCTGTTTACTCTGAGGGAGTTTTCGCCTAATGGAGAAGAGGGTTTTCGTCTAATAAACAAGGCGGAGGGGGACATACATGGAGAGACAGTATTTAATGGTCCTTTTAGCCCGGATTGTTACGCGCCGAGGGAAAAGAATCGATGGCTGCTTTTACTCCGTAGGGAGAAGAGGGGGAAGATATGTGCGAGTGTGTATGTGTGTGCTTTGGATAGAGGCTTTAGAGTACGCTGGCGAAAAAGAGGCGGTGAGGGGGGGCTCCATTGTGGCTGCTCCGGACATCCTCTTCTTTCGATCTTACTCCCAGCTAGCCATTATATCACGAGATCCGGAATCTTTTTCTTTTTCCCTCTTTGTCATAACCTTTTTAAAATTCTGATCAAAATTTATCCATCCTAAGTGTTAGAAATTATTTTTCATTAATATTGATTTTATGTTTGTTTATCGTGGTTCTTGTTGTTATATTCTATTCGTTTCTATTCCTGGAAAACATTTTGCCTCTTTAGAGCTTTTGTATGGTATTATTTTATTCTGTGATATTATAATGAAAATTTACATAACTAGCAATTTATAATTTTTATAAAAGGAATCAAAGAGAGGATTGCCACGATCCTTTTCAAGAGCCTTTATGTAGCCTTATGAAATTATAAATTAATTGTACAGTAAAATTATTAAATGTTTACAAAGAGATTTACAATCAATACTAGGAATGAGGTGGAAAGTTATACTTCAAAAAATATATTTATGTGCCAACACCCCTAAATGGGGTGTAACCCCTTAACTGGAATAAAAGAGGTAGATTCTAAAAAGAACCTAAAACTGTCTAAAAACTATCTATAAGCGGTCCAAATTAGTCTCCAAACGTTCTACTGGCAAAAACGATCTAAAAACTGTCTTCAGTTAGCCTGAAAACGTTCCAAAATGGTCTAAATAGGTCTTAAAACCGTATGAAACTAATGCTGCCTAAAATGGTCTTGAAACGGTCTAAAATTGTTTAAAAACTAGATCTCTGTGGACCATTCAACTTGAAATTTAGAAGGCTCTTTGTTATCATATGAAGGGCCAGGAGGAAAAAAGATGAAAGTCACTTTTTCGTCGATTTGGAGATATTAGCGCTATCTAGGGGCTATGAGTTCGATTTCTATTATTTCTTTTGTAATATCCTATTGTAATGCATGCAACATTCATGTGTTTTCCCCCTCGCCCTTCATTTAAAATTTGAAGTACAATATTTATCTGTGAGATCCGCAACTATCTTGTGTATAGGGCCCTTATAATCGAATGTGGTTACCATGTTATGGTTTCGTCAAAGGATCCCTTTCAGTTTAAAAGTTGTGATAAATGGTCTTTCATCTGACATGTATCGACTATTCCTCTAAACACCCTATTCGTGATAATTTACCAAAAAAAAACCACCTTGGCAATTTTCCAAATCTCCACCTCCCCCGCCTTGCAGCCCCGAAGGCACAACAAATCCTCAAATGGGAAACAGAAATTGATCCGGTGCCAAAAGCCGGGCAAAACCCCGGGATGGTGAGGGGGGGAGGCGCAAAACCTCGCAGGACCTCCGTTGACCGACTTAACAATGACGAACGGAATTCTTTTTCACCCTTGTCTTGACCCAGATGAAAACTTAATGTACCCTTCCCCCCTTTTCTTCCTCACACACGTTTTTCCCTTGAGTGGAAACTCAAGGAAAAAGGTTTAAAAAGACCCACGTTCCTCTTAACTCTTTACAACCCAATTACAGAAAAGTCGTTTTTCTACAGATTTTTTCCCCCTCTTCCGAATTCTTTAAATTTAATTGCACCTTTTCTATCGGACAATTCGTATTTTTTCCCCTCACGAATAAACTTCGATGACTCGTAAAGCCACCCAATTACCCTCCACCGACATAAAAAGAATGGGGTTAATCTGGATTGGCAACAAAAATTTTAAATATAAAAAATTAATGAAAAAATGTTGTTTTTTTTTCAAATAAAATATTCTGGACTTTAAATCATTATACGGTAAATTTGGCGTTTTTCTCATTTTTCTGGATTCTAGAGAAGGAAAAATAAAATTTACGTGTGTGGCCTCGCATATAAAAGTCTCGAGGCGTTTGTTTCACTTAAAATTAACTCCCTCTTGAAGGAAAGGCTTGGGCAACGAGGAAGAAGGAAAATCCCCCTTGGTATATTAATATCTGTATTTTCATTAGTGTTGAGCTCGAGAGAGGAGGAAATTAAAGTAGGAGGAGTGTTAATCAGGGCCTTGCCAGAGGTGTGAGACGAGAAGGGGGTGCAGTTGATTATAGCAAGTTTGGTTTCCTTTCGGGAACGCTTTATGAACACCTCAAAACTCTGAAGGTTTCTAACCTCTCATATTCGGTCAGGTTCAACACATCTAAAACTTCAAACCCAATCAACAAAATAATCAACAATTCATCAAAGTTTACAGCAATTTTTTCAAAAAATTGTTCGAGCCGAGAAAATTCGATGATGTGATTAAATAAAAGTCAAGGGCTTGATAAAATTTAGGGATGTAAGGTTCGAAGAACAAGCTTCAACCTTTTTTTTATACCCATTTTCCTTCGTTGGTATTTCATAAATAATAATAACTTGTAAAGGAAAGGAGAAGTTATTGTCATCTCAAGGGATCTGTCCTGTCTTCTGAATTATAAATAGAGTGACTTGGAAAAAAAAAGTTTAAATTTTTTTTTCTTAAATCGATTAATTTGATGAAAAGTTAAAATATTCGATTCTTGTTTGTTGAGATAAGTATAATTTTGTAATTGATTAGGGTGGTTGGGGTTGGGGTGTTGAAAAAGGAAGAAGGGTTTGAGATGTGACATATCGAAAGTCGAAATAGGATAAGAGGACTTGGCCGCCTTTCGTAAATCCATCACAACTCAATTCCAGGTTCTCTCTCTCCGTCTCTTTCTAGCCTATCGCCCTTCTTCAGATGTGGGGGGGGCCTTCAGCTTTGTCCCTTTTCTTCAACAACTCGCGTCATTGTGTTCGATTTGCCTTGGCCTCCTCTTCTCATTCCCCACATCCTTTTCTTTTCTTTTTTTTCTTCACTCACATACACAGGTATACTTTTTCTTTCCCCGTGCTTCAAGCCCGAAACAGATGGAAAACTTTTTCCCTCTTTCTTTTGGCTCTCTCTTACTTTCCACCCCTTTCCGCAAAGTTGCCTTTAGACCTAAGGGGGTTATAACATCGAAACGTTCCGGCTCGAAAGGTTTTCCGAGCAAAATAAAAACTTCTTATATCGATACTTTTCTGAACTTAAGCATTATTAAATGCTTAGTTGCAAAAATATTTGTGTTAGAAAGAGTCCTTGTTATAGAACTACTGAAACAAAAAAAAGAGGAGACAAAGGAGGCCTTTGAAAAGGGCCATCTTCGTCCCAGATCTGCAGAATTGAAGCCAGTTTCTCCGATTTCTCCTATCGTACGACGTACTGAGCCGGTGGGTGGGGTTGATGCAATTTATCGCCGTGCCCCACCCAACCGACAAAGGCGGTAGCGCGAAAAATTGTTTGTCGGAGATAGGAGAGATTCGAACCTTTTTTTCTTTTCTTTCCCTCTCTTTTTCCCGCAAGCATCCCTCCTTCCTAACCAATACCCTCTTCTGATAAAAGCCTCTTGGAGGAGACCAGCTCCTTTGAAATATCTACACCCGGAATCAAAACGCATTTGGAAATTCTAATGCAATAAATCAATGAAATCTACAGACTCATAATTTATTGACCTAGGCTGGGATAGCTCTACTTGCAGGATGAATGTTATTGACAAACATCATTTCACAGCATAATCTTTTTGATTTAAGTAACCTGTAAAAGATGTTGTTCTTGGCTATCAGGTTTGATTTTTGAGAATGCCGCTTGGTAGCAGCACGATAGATGGTGGCACTTATTGGCTATAGAGGTTCGAGGCTCAGAAGTTAACAATACGTAATCACGCTTCCTGTAACTTTTTGCTGCGTATATGCCGTTCGATTTTGTATGGATAAAACCTTCGCTTATAAATATTGTGATAAAAATTACTGTTCGATCCCCATATTCCTCTCACGTTCAATTTTTTTTCCTATTTCAGAACGCTCGCACCAACAGTGATACGTGACAACTTGGAAATTTAATGGATAAAAGATATGTTTACATTACGAATGTGGGTTTTTCTGACTTCGCTTTTTCGAACACGACACTCAAATCTTTTCATTTTTTAATAAAAATTGACGCGGACGTATTAATTGACTGGCATCGAATAAACTTGGTATTGATTCGGAGGAGGGAGAGGCTTCAAAGTATGAAATATGTGTAAAAACGTGAGGGGCTATGACATCGGGAACAGGGGACGGCTGATGAGGTTTTGAAAATATTTTTTACCACGTTAGACACATGTGGCTCACGCGCACCGGGGGACACCGTGTGTAACCAACAGCGACAAAGCGACCTTTTTTTCTCCTTCCCTCCCGCTAAGCTGTCACTTCGAGAATCTCTCAAAACATTGTTCCTTTTTTTCGCCCAAAGGCGTGATATTTAAAATTGTCCTTTATGACCGTCCAGGGATGCCAGAATAGGTATTAATAAGTAAGTGGGCACTCAGTTATGCCCCTCAAGGGGTGTTTTTATTACAACTTAGGAGCCCCTGAGGTATTTCCTGTCCACCTTTGTCTATTTTAACACTCTTTTTTAGATAATTCATTAAAAATTAAATCCTCGTAATGTAAATCCTCCATGGTCGAATTGATTTGAACAATATTAGCGTAGCTATTCGACTGTAGTATATAGTGGGCTGTTGCCTGAGGGGATGGGGGATTTTCCTAAATCAGCTGGAATCTGATCTGTTCCAGAGTGCTAAGTACAATAAGGGAGATTAATGCGAGTTGAGTTGTTGGTATACGAGCATTGTAGTTTGTCTATGGCCAATATGTGCTTTAGTCTGCTTACCTTTTGTCTATCAACAATGACGCTTTTTCCCCCTTTTCAACACACAATTCGGTCCCTAATAGTCTCGTCGAAAAAAAATTTGAAATATTTTCATCAAAGATATTTGATCTTTAGGAAGAAGGGATACTTTTCTAACAATGTAAACTTATTTGAGGGTAAAAGAGGGATTGAGGGAGGAGTGGAAACTACGAAAGTTTTCTCGAACCAATAAACGAGTTGAGCAGATGTTCAAGTCTGAAAAAGCACAACTTTTAGGGAGTGTAAACCGACTTCGAACGGGCTTTTCCTCGTCCAGGGATAAAATATCTGTGGAAAAGGTTAAAAATTTGTTATTTGTACGCTTTTTTATATATCTCTTTGATGTTATATGTATCAGGGACGTATACGTGGCAATTAGCGGACCTCCCTCGAAAAAAGCTGGACGGATCAATTAAAACTGACGTGCAGAGGCACTCAACGCGCAAAACTCATCTTAGCGCGGGCGTGACATATGGCAATCCAATTTTAAATAATTAATAACGGCTTAATTGACGTTCTGACGCTCTTACGCGTTTTAACGTTTGCCCCGGGCCTTTGTTGTCATTCATTAAATCATAAATGACTCTTCGATTTTCATCAGAATGTTCCAAATATTATTAATTTCAAACGCTGATTAGAAAGCGATGAATTCATTAATTTTGAACTTCATTTCCGTTTTGAAAAATGTTTATTTTGATTATTTATACTGGATTCCATCAAAAAAATCAGGAAGAAACTTTTTTGTGCACACGTGGCGCTATCGATTTTTCATGTTTGGTGCTATTAACGCTTTTTGAGCTCTTTAATTTTTATTTAAGCGTATAGAATGGTCTAATTGAGGCCTGAGGTTGGTCCAGAGGAGTGTCCAAATTGTGGTTAAGACCTGTAGTTGGTCGAAAGGAGTGTCCAAAATTTGGTCAAGGCCTCCTGGGGTTGGCCGAGATAGGCACGTGTCCAAATTTTGTTTAAGGCCTGGTGGTTAAGGGTATCCAAATGGTGTCGCGAAAAGAACAGTAAATGAGTTACCAATACTTCCTTTTACTCGGGACACTGTGTTCTAATATCGTTTTTTAAGTTCATTACAATGAAATCTCAAAAAAAAATTTCCCTCGAAATTGATGACAATGAAGTAATACTATTAACCCCAATAGACGAAAATGGTATTTCAGATTACAATCTTAAGTGATCCTAATACAGTTTGGCCTGGTATAATCTAGACCAATGTTAGAGGGGATTAGAACATTACCAAGTTATCTCATTAGGGGAGGTTGAGAATAACTCGTACCCAAACTAGTTGCTCGAGGACACAACAGATGCATTAGTCAATTAATGAATTTTTCGGGGAATTTTTTGAGAGTTTCCCTTCGGATTTAGTTATCCATTAGTAATTGCTTGAAAGGAGGGGGAATGAGTCGGGGGGTGAGGGTTTATCTGAAGCAAATGACCCGAAAATAAAGTCGACTAATCCGGGCGTTTACTTCCGCGCCGTTGGATTCCCGTAGACCATCGGCTTTAGGTCTTCCCTGCCCTTTCGACCGACACTATCCAACCCCAAAAGGCACTCAACTCCAAAACAAACCTTTAATTTAACTCATATGAGTAAAAACAATTGAAAATTTCCTTTTATTTAGTGCAGATTTCCTTTTCCTTAGTAACAAAATAAAGCTATATAGCATATAAAATTGCTTTTAGCGAATCTCTCCCGAGTTTTGCCTCCATTTTTATCCTATCTATAATTGAATCTTACACAAAACTCCTATTTTCAGTTAATGCTTCATTTATTTTGAAATGTAGTCGGAGACCATTGTTGCCCTCATAGGCGGGAGAGTTAGTACCTTCCAGAGACAAAAGTTATACTTTACGAATCCAGGACAATGGAACTCCATTTGTAATTAACTACACGCATTTATAACAATTAAAAACCCCACGTAAAACTCATAACTACTACCATTTTCTAATATTGCTTATCTTTTCATATTTTGAAAACTTTTTCCATATTCTAAAAACAAAATTTTTTTTGTTACAGGTAAAGATTTTTGCACGTGATTGTAAGTTAAAATTATTTTATTTATTTACAAATTCCCTTGGAATGATCTCCCACCTCAGATTTATGAAGTTTTGGGCCTCTCCCTAATTTCAAGTTGAGTTTTACGTCAATAAAATTGTGATTCGGCATTAATGTGGCGAATCCAATTAAAATAATGAACCCAAAAAAAATACAGATACTATTTTTATCATTCCTCTGCTATTTTAGGGTCCCCAAGGTGCCAAAAAAATGAATGTAATTTCATATCTCATAATTAACGAGTACTCCATTGAGGTATCTCCATTTTCAAAGATTGGGAGCTTTACTCGCGAGAAGAAAAAAATCAACCCTTTGGATAGTCCCTTTTGAGGATAGACACGATTCAAAGGTTTTCTCAGCTCCCTTTATACACACAGGCACAGTTTTTCGTTATGATAATAAAAAGTCCTGAAAATTTCAAGTCGATCTATCCACAATGAGCCGAAAAAACATGATCTTGAGTTGATTCTCCACTTGGAATTCAGGCCTCAGTGGACGGTTCCAGTATCAATAATGAAGCATTTCTGCAAAGTTTACTTCATGTCAACGTCATTTTATGCCAAAGAATACCTTTCTCATGTTAAAATAGCAAACGGTTATTTCCGGTCCGTGTTTTCGCTTAAAATATTTGCTTAGTATTTTAAATTATAGAAGGTTTTTAGAGCGAGTATAAAAAGTGTTCTAGCCTGGCTTTGTATAGAAAAACATTTCAACACTCCCTACGGTTATTTGATTAAAAATCTATCTTGGCAGTTGGCAAACTACACGACCCTTCCCCCGCTTTATCCCTTTGAATCTCCATCACTTTGCCCATGGACATTAATTATTGACATTTTATAAATCTCCGAGCCAATTCTAATGGCAAACACGGGTTTTATCACTTATCGAACAGCCTGAATGCAAATATCAATTTAGCTATCCCTTCCTGTTTTATATATTTCCAGAGCCGTTTGTTTAATTTGTCGGCGAGTTCTTTTCCCTTGTTTGTCTTCGGGGTGTATGTTTACGTTCGAACTCCGTACTTGCTCCCTTTTAACGAGAAGCCAACCAGCAGCTTTTCTGACTTTTAAATCTACACCTCTTCTGGCATCTAATGCGGTGCTAAATGTTGCTGACTGAGCCATGCCGGCCAATGGACGATTTATTGCCGAGTTTGGAGTCTTTTGGGCCGAATCCAACTTCTTTCTTTTCCTCTCAATATCCGAGAAGGTGAATAAATTCTTATTTCCCTTCCTTTTATGTCGATCCTTGAACAAAAACAAATTTTCTTCTCTGAATCCCACGTTCGCAAAATGCATTTTAATTCAACTTTTCATTCCGTTTTTATTAAAAAATTTTTTTATAAACGAAGAGTAAATCTGTTTAAGTTGTCATCAACTCAATGTGATGCTTAATTGTTTATTTTTCCTGGCAGCGACCAATACCATTAAAGAACCCTTTGAAAATGTAATTAAAAGCTTTTTACACAAATCCAATTAAAAATTCTCGGATCCATCTGTGAACAGGAAAAATATATGTAGCTTAAACTCCATTAATTGGCTCAGAAGGCAGTTTTGATTATACATAAAATTTTCTGGGATTTTCCTATGTCATCATTTTCCTCACGTCAATTAAAATAATCTCCGTTTAATGAGGAAAAGACCTATCTAAAAAATGAAGGGGAGGTGATGGGATAGTGTGTTGGAAGGTTGGGGTGATGAGAGGAAGTGGAGTATTCGTTGATCGGGGAGAGGTCTGTAGAGCCCCGCCGAATTCCTAAGAAAGTTCGACTTAGGGGTTTCCTTCTCCGTACCACATTTTTTTAATTAAAAAGTGAATGGTTGGGTCAAAATAGTACGAATATTCTCATAATTCAAAACTCGTTTATTACGGAATCACATTTTAAGTTTAAGGACTTTTAATAATAAAGTTTCTTCCCTCAAACCCGTCTGTGATGTTAATAAGGGGGATGCCGAAAAGAAGAGGGGGTTGCAGAGATATGAAAATTCGTCCCCCCCCTTCATTCTTGATATTAATGAAATTAAAAACGCTTTATTTATTGTTAATGTTGAAGTTAATGGGTGGAAAAAGGAGTGCCCGTATCGAAACTCGCTATTTCGTCTCTTCTTTCTTCTCGGCAAATATTTACAACGCGAGAGAGCCGAAAACTGTTGTTAGCATAAGAGGAATCCTCACCCTGGTTTTAACGTCCTCCCCCTCAATGCCTTCTGACTTCTCTCATTAATTTCATAAGAGGGGAGACCCTGAGTTGTAGCTCCATCTAAAGGTTCGGCCGCAAACTCACCGAGTCGTAGTCGGTTTAGTGCTGCTCTCTCGGCCGTTTATTTGCATCAAAACTCGAGCTTGTAATTTTTCATTTAGAAATAATTATCGCACAACTTGGGAGTTACTAATACAGTTTTAGACCTTCATAACTTTAAGCCAAAATAGCTCAACGTTTTTCAGCGTCATATAAAATTCGTAATCATAAAATCAATTATAAACGTCCATGCCAAAATGTTTTTATCTCATTATACTGAGTGACGTCATTACCTGCGAAGTCTCTTGAGACCGAAACTCGGTTCGTTATATCTGTAATTCGTTTTATCCTTTATTTGCAGAATCGATGTTACGAATTTTTGTGACAAAACCGTTATATTAGAACCAGGCAAATGAAATTATACGTCGTTGGCGTGAGAATAATTTTTTATGAAGATTTTTTTAGCTTTTTTTGGCTCTTTTGTAAGTGGCTGGACCACCATTAGCTGATTTGGTCCCTTTTGGACTCATTTTTAGACTGCTCTGGACCCCTATGTAGCTTGTTTGGGCTATTTTTTAAAAGACTTGACCCTAATTTGGACCTATTTGGGACTGCTTTAGACCATATTTTGACTGCTTTGGTCACCTTTTTAGCTTGTTTGGACCCTTTCTTGTTTCTACTGTGTTTGGACCCCTTTTTAAGTGGTTTAGACAGTTTTTTAACTTGTTGTGGATATATTAGGTGACTGGACTCCTTTTTAGCCCTTTTTCCTTCTAGTTTAGGCCCCTTTCTTGATGTTTTCAACCCTCTTCAAGTGGTCTGGACTCATTTTAAAATCCACTTTTTGTGTCACTATTTCTGGGAAAGAAAGTCATTATTTACCAGACGACCCTGTTTGAAGGCTGATTCAGCTTAGAATTCTAATTTGTTTGTTCCCCATAATAATCTCGTCATAATTGGGGCTTGAGGGGCTTTAAAATAAAAATGCGGTCTTGTATACCTTTTCCGGCTTTACATGAGAAAGGATGTATGTTTTGTGTCACATCTGTTGTCCCTATGCATTTTATGGGTCTCGGGGCCGTTATTTGTGTTTTCCCGTGATGTAGTGACACCTGGATTTCGGCTTTTCTCGTATCCCTTTTCCAATATGTGTTTTTTATAAAGAGCCCTAAACATGAATTTTTTATATCTTCTTCCTTCGACTTTATTCAAATGACATTAGCATCGATGATTCGTCCCGATAATTAGTCGATGTTGACACGGAATTTCATCAAACTGATTCCCCGTTCAGGAACGTTTGTCGACCGCTAATTAGTACATGAGGGGAGCTTGTAGATTTCAAATCGTAAAGGTACCACAAATTGGACATTCCCTCTGTAAATCCACTACTTGAAATTATTCAAAACTCGTTCGTTTTTCTATAATTAGAAATAAAAAGTCAAACAAAAGTCGAAACATTGAGAATACGTTTCAATATTTACCCGTTGTGTATCTCGAAACTGAGTTTCTTGAAGTTATGCGTTTCGAGACGGAGAGAGATGCTTCCTGCTTCAAGTTTTAAGTCAAAGTTACGTTTTCAAGTCCTTGCACTTTAGCTTTCCACCCTTATGTCTTGTTTAAATATTTAGCGTCTGATTCAGGTTATCAGACTTCCTACTAATTAACTCCAAGGGTGAATTGTTTATTACTTTTCGTAAAACATCTTTATTTTCAGATCAATTAACTTATTAAATTTTAATTTTCGAAAAATAATTTTTTTATTAAATCTTCTTGTAAATCCTTGGGAAACTTTCGAGGAAGTTAATAATGTATGAAGAGCTCTTGCCGTAGTTGCCTCTTCTTAATATTTGATTGCCTAGATTCTGACAAACTTTATTTTCTTATAAATAACCTGTTCAGCCATCATCACTTTCATTCATTCAAAAAAAAGTTACTTTATGACCGGATTCACCACTTTTTGATCCTTTTTAAATAAATATGCAGAGAATTTTTAGCCTAATGGTTGTTAACACAGTTTATGATATTTTCACTGCTAGATGGATATAAAGAAATAGCTAGAATTTACACGTTTAACACTTATGTGGTTAGAAAAAGCTATTTTAAATTATTTTTTTACAATTTTATTTAGTGTTTGACAATATTAAAAAATAGTTTTCCTCTAGGGTTTGATCACACATTGCACTGCACATTTTCGACGGGTGGGGCTCCGGAGATATTTATAAACGTTCACAGGTTTGGTCGTCGGCCAAAAAACTTATAAAAATTAAACGTCTTGATATTTTTCTTCAGTCTAATTGCGGCGTAACCTGATCTTACGCTCGGCAGATTCCGTTAAAGAGCGTAACGCCTTTTTTAAGCTACAATTATTATTTTGTTCTCGTTTTCCTAATAAAGTACTGGGGAAGGACACATATGGATAGCACGTGTAGAGAGATTCGAGTAAAAAAAGGGTCATACGGAATTTACCTGAAAAGGAATACCGGATCCCTGATATGCACAATCACGACACTGCACTGAATGATGGAAGATGACCGAACTGATGTGAATGGCAAGGAAGCTCCATACTTCTTTACATTCCATATCATTAAATTCACTATGGGAAGTACAGAAGTATGGAACCACGCATGGCCAAGTGGGTTTTTTTGGATGCCGGGTTTGTCCAGTGTTGCTCTTGAGACGGTCGACGGAGTGAGACTGAAGACTCGGATGCCTCGGGATCTAAAAACAGCCCTACGGGGACCAGCACATCTGGTACGTACGGTATCTTTTTTAAAAAGGCGGTGAGGTGGGGTTGAGGGCCTCCGTCCAAATTTGTCCCGAGGACGAAAATACAACCCCGGGGTCCCCCACTGTAGACTCCCTCCGTGAAATATCAGCCAGAGAGAGACCGAAAGGGAAAGAAGTTTCTCTCATTCCCCCGGTCGCGTCACTTGTCTCAAATAAATTTTTTTTATACCCCTTAATGGTCAGCCTCCTCGAAGACACCAAAATTAGAATTTTCTTCTTGACACCGCTCATCTGGAAAATAGAACAAAAAATTATTAAACCGATTGCTTTTGCCTGCACGTCGGAAGAGATATCAAAACCAAATGACTTGTGTGTCAAATCAGAGTAGACGTAAACAATTTTCAAACGGATAGGCTCAAAACATCGTTTTTTCAAACTAGCAAACAAATTTGTCATTTGATCGATAGTCACTCGTCTGTTTTATCAAAAGGTTGCTTGTCTAGAACATGTGCGACCGGAACTTCCTCAGACAGGCTCCTTCATCCACTCACACCACCTTTGTCCCCCTGGTACCGCTTAGCCACCTATTTTCAGTGATATCTCTATTGTCTCAAATCGCCCTTGCCCAGTAGTGACACTAATGTCTTCGGCCCTTTCAACGGATATTTGTGAGTTTCATTTTTTCATGTTTCTTCTATGAAAATAGCTGATTTTGCTATTTCCTTCGTCTTTTTCTATAATGCCTCATTGTTTCTTCCATCGTTTCCAATCATGTCCCCTAACTCAATTTTCTATAAAGATATTTTTATAAGAGCAATAACTTGAATCAAAATGATGTTGCTGAGGTTGTGAGTCGGCGGGTACGAAGCGGGGGGTAAAATTGAGAATTCCATTAAGCGTTTTCAACCCGTTTCTGGAATGTCTGGCTGGTGGTAAAGTGTCGGGGTCGGGGAGTAGAGGGAAGGGGTCGCGGGCGATGCGGGGCTGTTAAATTGGGTGGGATCGACTGAAAATTGCTGATATCTATAATACGATCCTTAACACTTGGGTGGATGCAATAAACGAGTCGAATAACAAAATGCAACCCCCCTCACTCAACCCTGGATTCCCATTTTGCGGAAATCTCCGATGTTTCGAACTCCCCAAATTCCACTTTAGGTAACTCATCGGCTATTAGGGAGAAATGAACAAAAGCACTTCGTATGATTGTTGTTTTTTCCAACTGAATTGTTTATTAAATTTTTTCTTCAACTTTTATTAATAAATTGATATAAAAGTTGTATAAAATATCGAGACCCTCTCAAAAGGGTTACAAATGGGTTACGGGGTTGTTCTGATATCCGGAATTCTGGAAAAGGGGATGATGAACCTCATTTGTCAGGGGTGGAAGGAGGGTGTTTTGTCCATGGCGACGATTTGTCCTCGGGGCCAACTTTCCTCAAACAGTCGATGGGATTGGAGAGGGGGGAGGGATGGCTATGCGGTCAGGAAGCGTAGCAATTACGGTTCAACTGTTCCAGACAAGATGTTGGGGCCGAAGGGCAGAAAATAAAGTTAGCGACTTTTGTAAATTAAATTTATTGATTCGGAATAACCCGATTAAAAACTAAAAAAAAGGAGTGTTGCTATTTATAAAATTTCTCACGCCTCGCTTTTTTATGAAAACATTTTTAAATTAATTTTCCTTTTTTTTGTCCATGGAAAAATTGTTCAGCGCAGCTGTTACTTCGAATATTTCCAGCTATATTAAAATCTCTTTTGCTTATATAACTCTCAACTTGAAAGATTAAAAAATAGTTGGTAAATTGTCTTTGGATTTTATTTTTATTTAAGGATGCTCTTAGGATCACTTTTTTTGAAACTGATAAACTGATTTTTATAGAGGAAAATAAAACGTAATTACGTCCGCTGAAATATCTTTCGTACTTCAATGTTGGTTTCCCTCGGGGCTTTTAAAGGGGTCGGGGGAGTTCGGGAAATAAAGGAGTCCGCCATGCGATGCTTTAAAAGTTATGATGTCCGTTTAAACCTATACGGAGAAGACCGGAGGGGTCACTGATAACTTTTTATCGGTTGAATCTCAGGAGGGAGTAAACAGGAAAAAGCATCAAACTCGGAGACGTCTCAGACGGTAGACGTTCCTCGTATATACCTCGGGCCCCCTCTGGTTTATATCCGAATGGCCAACGACAATAAACTAAGGACAAACAAGACTTCCAACTTTTCAACCCTACTTTTTCGAACCTTTTAGTCAAAGAAAAAAAAAACAGCGTATTTTCTTTATCATAAAAATAATGAAACTTTTCAAATTCCAAATTTTTAAAGGGAACACTTTTGATTTTTATTCCTCCTTGCTTACAAATTCGAAAATACTCATTCAAACAATTAAAAACTCAAGGCTTAAACAAGATTGCGTCACATTCGAAAAATTGTCCTAGCTAATCAAGGTAACCGCTTTTTTTGAAGTCTCAGAATAACGATCATATTTTACGTCCCTTTAAATAATTACCCAAAAAATTTTTATTGCTCATGAAATTCTTAAGGAGGTTGACTGTAAAATTTCAAATAAAGGGCCCTTCGGATTTTATTGCATTTCGATATATTTTAATTTTATTAGCTTACCCTTGAAAAGAAGAAAAGCCATTTCATTTTATAAACGCAATTTTTAATGTTCTGTAAATAATGATAAAAGAATTCTTTTTTCGAAATTGGTTGGCTTTATTTTTGTAACAAAAAAAATATTCATAAAACTCTTGTAGTCATAACTTGTAGGTCTAAAAAAAATCTGATTTATGTTTTCCAATTAAAGAATAAAAAAAGGAAATTTTTTTTAATATTTCTATTCTGCACTTAAAAGTTTTAACGTTTAACATAAAGATTTTTCTTTTCTGATTAAGAAAAAAGCTCCGTAGGGAATCGAGCCAATTATAAGTTGTTTTTTCCCCCCTCTAATGATAAAAAATAAAAAATTTCATTATTTTTCTGCTTTATAGAACTTACTCGTTTGATGGAGGATTTTCGAGGTCCGTTCTCTTTGTACGGTCTCACTAAAATGTCGAGTGGGTTGAGCCGATATTAATTGATCTGACTCATACAAAACATCTAAGGTCACTCCTCCGTGTAGACACTCGATCTGGTGGATTGAACTTTAACGTATAAACAAACATCCAATTAAGGAAAAAAAATTAACCAATAAAAATCAAGATTTTGACCTTTTTCCACTTTTATTTAGCAACTTTTTTTATTTTTGAAGTTTAATATAAGCATAAAACCGAGCTAAAAATTTATGTCTTACTCCAACGCTTAGAAACGTTTAATTTAATTTTGAGTCTTTATTAAATTCCATTTAATATTCAAAAAGGATGTAATATCTGGATAAGATCCGCATTCTGTATTTAATGTGCGGTAGCAATTTCAAGGGGTAAAATTAGTTTAGCTAAGTTCCATCTTGTTAAAACGAGCGGCTTGGAAAGCGTTATTGTCTAAAACCTTTTAAATAAAAAAAATTTTAAATTTCAAGAAGCCTCTTGAGTTTTTAGATGAAAAAAAAAGGCCTTTTTGGTTGAAATTTCGCTAATTAAAATAATCCTGGACGATGAAACGGACGTTTTCAATTATAGAAGTGGATGCGTAGGGGGCTTCTGAAGTACAAACAGCTAATCCCTTTTCAATTGGCTTCTGTGCCCAGGACCGCACCACACTTAAGCGTGTTTCAATGTCATTGATGATTCCCCTTTTATGACCCGAAACGGTAGCTAATGAACCTCCTCCTACGAACGAATTTCACCTTTTCACCCTTAAAAATACGCTTTTTTATCACATTATAACGAGTCCAATCTGAAAAATTATAATAATTTCCTGCAGACTGCTATTATTCACAAGGACTGAAGTTGCTGATTTAGCATCCCTTTTGTAATTGGACCAATAAACTTTTTGAAGAGTAAACGATGTAATTAATTAGGCAGACAAAAATGTTTGAAATGTATCAATAACATTGAGAATATTGTCGTTAGAGCGGAATATTAAAGAGGCGGTGAACGCTATCATAACAAGTGTAATAACAAAAAGCAATAACAAGCGTAGCAATAACAATATAAACATGGGCTTCAGTCTCCTAGATATACATTACCGGAATATTTCCCAATCCTCCCTCATCCAATACCCAATACACGAGAATACATCGTGTACCCTTTTTTTAAGCATTGATTTTATACATAAAGGAAAAGCTTTTATTCGTAAAAAAGGACAAAAGTATTTTCCCCCCGAATAGTATAGATGGGATGCTTTACATATATAGGCCATTCAAATTAGACGTAGAAGGGAAATATTTCCCTTTTTTCTCCGTTAATAAACCTTTGTCCTTTGAATGGCAGCTTTTTTTAAATTGAGGGCTCAAGCTCTAGAAGTCAGATTTTTTCATCAAAAGTCAATATCTTGCTTAAAAGAGTCACTATCTAGCCTACATTTTGCTTAAAAGGTTCTTAAAGGGGTTATGGCTAATTGCAAAATATGATCCCCTTAAAAGCAAAGTGACATTAGTCTGTCAAGACTGGCAAAGCCTAGACTGTTTCCACTGGGTGTATAATATGCCTTCGAAAGGATTCTCCTGTTTATTGATTTCAGGTTGATAAATTACAAAATATTTAGGGTTAGGCAGTATAAATGGGTCCTTTAGCTTGAAATTTCTAAAGTGAACTAAAATACCTATGAATTGGACGATGGCTTTGGGCTTGCAGTTAAGTTACCGTCCACTCGGAAACCAATCTCCCTTCCTTGAATTTTAACTCGATTTTAAAAAGCAATGCGAGTTTTAAATTTTTTTAAAAAATTTATGATGGTTAAAGATGGAAGCAAATTCTTCCGTTTACTAGGAAATTGACATAAAAGCCTGTAATGAACAGCTTTGAGGGGTATTTGCGTAGGTGTTTTATGTGAATAGCAAGAAGTTGAGAGATAAGGGCCTCCACGTGTCTCGTGTTTATGTTAGGGCAGGAAGTGAGTCCTATTGGGCATAATTGCTTACCCCCCTTCCTACCGAGTAACTCTTCTATGTCCCCCGCGTACCCACTTCAACGCCTCCGTCGCTTTTATCTCCATCTCGCTCTCGATTTATAAAAGCATGTAATTAGCGACTTTCAAAAGATCTTCAAGTGTAATCAAATTATTTAAAAAGTAAATATTTTTTAAAAAAATCCTTAAACGGGGCTTAAGCCAACTATTATCTAAAGCTATCAAATTCCTAATTAAACCACTTTACCCCCCTCTCACCGACATCGTCCCCCACGAGCTGTAAATAAACGGGCAATTACCCTTCTGCCTAGTTTACCTTCTCCCAAGTTCAATAATATTACGGTTTCTATAAATTTAACCCATAATGCTATTTACATAATTTTAATTAACAAAATGGCCTAACTTGCAGTTTAAAGTCTAAAATTAAATAAGAACACGTAAATAATTATTGCGCAATAATATGTATTTTATGCCCTTTTATTTTTGACGGTTTTGGCTTTCACGAGAAAGCTATACATATGATCGAGAGCGGACTTTTTCCAATTTGAGAAGGAATCCCATAACTTAAATTTTGTCATTGATTCGGGCTCAACATACCCCACCTCCTCTGTCCAACCTCCACCACCTTCTACCTTCAACACTTCCCCTCATCTCTCATCACCTCCCCTACCCTTCTCGTTGCTCCCTTAACCTCCCCCACCCTCTTCCCTTACACTCTCCCTTCCCTAGAAACGTTAAGTTGGTTCTCTTTTATTTTATAACAAATAATTTATACGGGAATTTTCTCCCTTATATTATTCTACGTTATTCCATGGCTTCTAAAATGTATACGGTTTCCCTAAGAATTTGGCTAATCTTATCACAACTATCGATGAATAATTCATCGAGGTCCCGTCAACCGTTTTTCCGCTTGGAGCTTTTATCTTATTTTCTCTCCTTTTTTTGTGCTTTTTTAATATTAGAAACTAAAGAAGTTATTAAACTGGAGGGGATAGAGCGAAAAAAAGTAGTGGGGAAATTCATTGGCCCGTTATTATTCACTTTAAGGGCCTGTGTTTAATTAAAGTAATTGAGAAGGAGTCCCCCGTACTTGTAATTCTTGGCTAATGCCTTTCCTCTTGATTCCCTAATGTGGTGACCTCTTACTTTACCTTAAGTACACCTAAGAGGGAAAAGTGGGGAGATGAAATTTGCATAGTTCGAATACTAACTTGTTTTCTTTAACCTCTTGGGAAAGGCACACAAATAATCGAATTTTTTTTCTTATTGGATCTCTAAATTATTAAAGACATTTGAACTTACTGGGCTTCTTTTTTATTGTGTTAGCTTCCTGTCCTCGCCCGCTAACTCCTGAGAACTATTTTATCTTTGGCTCTTTTGCTCTGGGAGGGCCTTTATCAACAATTCAAAAACCGCAAAGTTACCAGTTTCCTTATCGAGAGAGAAGAGAACTCCAAGTAAAGGAAACGTATAAATAAATTATTTAAGCGATTCCCAGCCCTTTTACTACCTCAGGACTGAAGAGAGATTGAGTTTGCAGTCTCTGATTTCGCTTGGCATAATTTATTTTAGAAAAACAAGATATTCAATTTAGGTTTTTTTTTTAAAAAACAATTTTAATCTCATAAAAACGAACTCAAAATAAGAAATAATATGATAATAAATTACTGTTCTCCAAGAAACATCCCATCTCTTTTTAGTTACAACCATGGTTGCAAAACTTGTTAAATTTAATCATTGTGCTCTATAAAAATTTACTAAATTTGTGTTTTAATTTGTTCATTTGGTACCTTTTTGGGGTGAATGTTGATTCTTTATTATTTTGTTATCAAATATCACTCGATTCACTGCACGAGAACACTACTGAAGAAACTCCATTGAAAATTTCAAATGCTGAGTCATGCCTCGACTAAGTTAAAAGACTCAATTTTTTTTTCATGGGGAAGATATATAGGGGAAAGGGCATTTTCTTATGCTCTCCATGATACTTGTTTACGGTCGTGTAGGAGAGGAGGCACTTCCCTCCGAACAGCTGGGCGGATCTGACGACACTTCCTTCATAAAGTGCTCTCAGCTGTTTTATCTCCAATTGTCTTTCGGGTGAAATATCCTTTTTTTAATGGCTTTTAATTTAAAGGTCGCCGCTGTCGACGTCACATGCGTTTCAAGGTTTACTTACTCAAGGGTTGTCCATTTTAATACAGCGGCGTCTTGGTAATATTCGAACATCTACACTCCCCACTTACGAACTAAAACGCGGTACCAAAAGGTCCACGCCGCACACAGACAACGAACCCCCTTGTTCAGTTACCGAGTCTCCCCTCTCTTTTTCATTACCAGTAGGTACACTACTCAAGAGAACCGAATGAACTATTGACCTTCAAACGTTTTCATATCTCACACGAAATTGCTCGAGTTCCACTTTTAAACTTATCCTTCTTCGATACCCAAAAAAATAAATTTTCTTTCCTATAGACATTTGATATTGCCTCAAAATCGATTTCTCGAGTAATATTTAAAAAGAGTGATCGTTACATAAATTATAGGATTCCATATTGCTTTTTAAAAATCCATAGCTATTATTCATTAGGCACTACCCAAGTACCCATCATGCTTTGTATCAGGAATACCCATCATGCTTTGCATCAGGAGTACCCATCATGCATTGGATCAGGAGTGCCAATCATCTATTGCACGAATACCCATCATCCACTCATCATCCAAAAAGTTTGACATAGAAATCGTTTCTGTGGTGTTGGTACTTCAGTTAGGTTAGGTACTACGAAAAAAAATGAATAACTTAAAATCCTGAGTTAGAGCTGCTTTTCCTAAATGAGTTTAAACTTCCTAATGAATTATTGCTTCTGAAACTTCCAAGAAAGTTATCGGTTTCATTACAGGCAGATTTATTTTAAATCCCACTTCCGTATTGTCTTATTTAAGTCCCAGTCACTTCAGAAGACCTATTTATTAAATGATCAAAAAATGTCTTCTTTGAAAGAAGAGAAAAAATGATTTTTCTTTTATTTAATCTGTATTTGAAAAAAAAAGTTAAAATCTGTTGGGTGAAAATCGTGAGGGAGAATAGAGTGTCCGGAAAAGAGAAAAATCACAACAAAACCATTTATCTTCTCTATGAATGGCATCACGTCAACCCTTCGTGGAAACATCCCAAAAGCGGAGGCCGCCCCAGGATTTCCCCGCTCCGTCTCTTTCGAAAAGAGAGAAATTTCCTTTTGTACTTTTTCCTCGGCGAACGTCGGATTTTAATTAAATCAACGTATCCGAGAGTGAAGTCGAGTGCATGCATGAAATGAACTCTTGACTGTTGGGTTTCCGGCTATTTCTGAACCGAGTCCTCTGCCCAGTCATGGCCTTATTTAGCAGGGGCTCAAGGCGGACGCGGGCTAACTATAGCACGGCCGACGGTTTGTGCACGCGCCTTCCCCACCGACTCAAAAAACGCACGAACGGAACTGACTAACCGAATATTTATTTCCGTACAGAAAAAAAAAATCAGCTTCAAATTACAATTTTTTTTATTACAAAGGGCTTGTAGGAATCATCAGTTTATTGATCGACAATCCTGGAATATTAACTCCATCTTCATTACCTCCATACTTCAATATTTCTATTATCTACCTTGCCATTCATGTTGAAATTAATAAGCCCTTATTGGAATCTAAATTTTCCCATAGCCTATTTTCATTCATCGCTCTTTGCAAAGTACCAACATTTCTGATCCGATTTTACTCATGCAAAGCTTTAAAAATTTATAATTTTGTTGGTCAGAGTAATCATGAATAATGTGCTGCGCTAATTTTTAAAGCAGCCAACACTTTTTCATTTCTGAGTGCCCTAAGGACTTGAATTTATTTCCTAAATACTTTCTGGGATTCCAGTCCGATTCTTTTCTTCTGTCCAGGGAGATCCCACGGCCATTAATTCATTAAGATCTATTTTTTCGCTTTAAAATTAAAATTTATTTAAAAATAAAAGTGTGAATATTTAAAAATGGTAATGAATTTTGAATAAAAAGCCTTGTCACAGTTATTAATTAAAAGACATTTTCTTGAGGGGGGGTCAACGAATATTTTCAAGGCAGGGAGGTTTCTCAGTAGGAGGGGAAACCGTTTTCAAAATGTGGCTCCACATCTGCAGCTTTCGAACACGTGACAATCCTTCATCATATACTGAGCGCGTTTTTACCGCTTCGATAAATCCTCTCTGACGTTGAACATTTTTGACGCCCTTTGTTTAAAATTAACGAATGAAAAATGAAAAATTGGAAATAAAATCTCGAGTGGGAGTGGCCCGTTTTTTGATCCTTGGGTTAAGTTATTCGGAGCGGAAGCATGCTTTATGCTCTCTGAAGTTTCAAAGGTGATCGACCACCTAAGCAATTGCCCTACCCACTACGATATTGTAACATTTTATTTCTAATAACTTGTAGACATTTTAAATAACGTCGTGGGAATTTTTTTCTGTTCAATACACACGTGTGGCATTCCTCCACATGTCACACATCTTTACCACTCTGTGGCCATAAATTCAATTCCGTTTTATAAAAAGATTTCGTTAATTTTTTATGGGTCAAATTGATATCGAGGATGTTGATAGACAACAGAAATCAATGAGGGGAGGATTCCGTTAAAAATTAAGTTAAACCTTCCCCTTCGTATTTGTACAAACACCGTTTGTTTACCAGTTGTAAATAAAGTTTTCCTTTCCTATCCTATTCCGACGTTGAAAAGTTGTGTAATGAACAAAAGATCAGAGTTTGAAGGAGCTGAGGAAGGTCGTCTTAATTCTTCGGATGAAAGGCGGATTCTTCGCCTCCAGAGAGAAGCCTATAACGTGATGAACTTATAACTTTATCAGAACCTAAAAGAGGAGAAGATAAACACGACTCGTTCAACTCGAAGAAACAATAAATCATGTTCAACGGAAAAAAGGCCCTAGACTTCTCTTCAAGTCCTATTTATAAATTTGAATCGATAGGGATATACCACAGTTTTGGTACATTAACGAACACTGAATATACGAGTTCACTCCGGAGGCAGACAACGAGAGAATCTATTTTTAAAACATTTATAAATACACTATCGATCAAACATCTAGAATGACAAAAGGAAAAGTCTCTCTTTTCACTTTTTATTTTACATTGTTAAATATAAAAAAAAATTGAATTTCATCCCTAAAATGTGTTAGGAGGATAATTTTTAGCTTCCGAGGCAAAATGAAATATGATCGCAAACCATGGAGTCATTATCGACTAGGCATCGAAAACGTTGGAAACAACACTCCAGTGCCTATGTCGACCCTGCAGATCCAGTTGACCCTTTGTTTTTTTCCAAATTGCCCGGCACCAAGCAATGACTTGTAGTCCAGTCTACAGAAAATTTTGACCCACAAAAGATGGTGTAAAAGATTCTCCCGCGGAACTGCTTGATTTAAAATTTTTTTTTCTTGACTATCGATATCTCCTGAACTGCTGGACCGATCATGACGCCGGAAAGCTCGATAGACGCAGAATGTTAAAAACTTCCTTTTTGTACTCAACAGTCAAGTCACTAAAACCTATAGTTTTGGAGCTAGAGGTCAAAAACTCAAACATTTCTAACTACAATCATTTAACTCATAATTCAATAATCTTTCATTTTGTACCTAGTGGTCAAGTCGCTAGAACCCATAGTTTTCGAGCTAGAGAACAAAAGCTGCAAAAAAAGTGTGTGGTGTTGGATTTTTTAGTTGAATAGGTTAAAGGGTTACTAAATTGATTTTCGTTGCTTTTTTTAATTTTGCAGTTTTATTTTTTATCGTTCTTAAATAAAATTTAAAGTAAACACACAATTAAGTTTAAAATAATACTGTAGAGTGGCTAAATTGCATGTTTTTAAAATATTAAGAATGATTGGACCAATTTGGAACATTTTTTGTTCTTTTTCGCTTTTTATTATGATGAAAGGTGGCGATTTTGAGTCAGATAAGATTTACTTCACGGGTTATAATGCAGCACTCACGTGATGCACGTAAAGTGCAGTAGCGTGTTTTCGTGGTTGAACCCGGAAGGGGGTAATATCTCAGAGATCTACGACTAGCTACAAATCTTGAGAGTTTTTAATTTCTGTTCCAGCACAATGTGGGTGCTTTTGGTCATGTCGCCTCGACTTTGGGTGGTGGACGAGCCGAAAGACGACGGATACACGGCCCTACATTTGGCCGCTTTGAACAACCACGTCTGCGTCGCGAAGCTGTTGATACATCACGGTAAAGCCGATATGGACATACAGAATTTGAATCTTCAGACTGCACTGCATCTTGCGGTCGAAAGGCAGCACGCCCAAGCAGTACGCCTTCTCGTCCGCGAAGGGGCGAACTTGAACATCACTGACAAAGACGGCGACACCCCAATGCATGAAGCATTGAGGCATCACACTTTATCCCAGATAAAGCAACTTCAAGGCGTCCGAGACATCGGAAAAGTGTGCATCTTTAAATAAAGAACTATTTTAACATTCATTTTAGCTTTTGATGGGACTCGGAAGCCAGGATGAAGTCCATGAAGCAAAATCGTCAGCAGCAATCGCCTGTTTTCTTGCCGGAAGCGGAGCCGACTTGACCATCAAAAATAAAAAAGGTCAAACTCCGCTCGACCTATGCCCAGATCCAAATTTATACAAGGCTCTCATCAAAGCCCACAAAGACAAAGAAACGTAATGATAGCTTCCTTTATTTTCTATATCTGATCCGTTTTTTTAGTGATCAACTCGACCCTAGAGAAGGTGACATCGATCTCATCCTTGAAGAATGCTTAGTTTGTTCGGATCATAAAAGAGAAACCTTATTCCAACCATGCGGGCATGTCGTTTGCTGCGCAATGTGCGCCCCTAGAGTCAAAAAGTGTCTTATTTGTCGAGAAGCAGTTCGTTCCAACTCAAAGGTAAATACAGAATGATATCATCCAGCTATTAATTTTCCAACATTTTAGATCGATGAATGTCTAGTTTGCTCTTCGAAGAAAGCGAGCGTTCTTTTTAAGCCGTGCAACCACATGGTCGCGTGCGAATTCTGCGCCCCTTTGATCAGAAAATGTCTTCAGTGCAGAGTTCCAATTATAAAACAAGTCGCATTTTCAACATGTTGTGGAGGAAACGGTAAAAATAGTTAAAAATAAGTTGTTTTTAATAAGCTCTTTTAGAGGACGATGGGATAATAAGGTTTGCTGAAACTTCTGAAACTAGCGACGATGAAGACGACAAAATGATGCGAGGAAAAGACAAAAAGGCACCTCAACCCGCCATTGGATACGCAGCCAAAAAAGAGAACCAACAAGTCGAAGGTGCCATGGCCCAACCATCAACGTCTTCAGCAGTCCCTGGCCCTTCAACATCTGCAGTACCAACCAACATAGGTAAAATATAATAAAATAATTTTCTTCCTTAATTTTGTTTTTAGACAAAGCCTTGTTATGCAAAGCCCCTTTAATGAACAACGGCTCACGAGACGCCACAAGTGCTGATTATCAAAAACTTCAACAACAACTTCAAGATATCAAAGAACAAGTAATTTTACATATTTTATTTATTATTAATTTTTTTCTTTTTCTCAGACGATGTGTCCTGTTTGTATGGACCGTTTGAAAAACATGATATTCCTGTGCGGGCACGGGACTTGCCAACTTTGCAGCGACCGGATTGTCAACGAATGTCCAATTTGTCGCAAAGAAGTCGAGAGGAGGATTTTACTTTACTGAACTCTTTTTATCCACTTTGTTAGATTAGATCATTTTAATCTTTTTGACTTTGTTTTTACTATTTGTTACACAAAGTTCAAAATAAACGTCATTTTAAAATAATTTATATCGTTTTCTGACCTTTTATAATTCTTCGAGTTGATAACCACTGATAGAAAGAAACCTGCCTGATGGATCTAAACTGCAGTTGCACATTGTATATTTCGTTTTCAATTATCGTGGTAAAACTATTCATTTCTTTGGGTGGAACCACTTGGATAGTTCACAGTTTTAGGTCTAATTTCGCTAGAAGGGTAACTTTAAAAAATTGATCCTTGACGGGTTTTTTTCGGTAGGCATGTGATTTTATGAAATTAATGCCAAATAATCGTAAAATAAATAATTAAAATAGGCCTTCGAACCATAAGTTATGGGTTTTTATTTTATTTTTAACCAGAAACGGCTTTGTATGAATCCATTTGATAACTTATCAGCCATTATCATACAGGTTATAAAACCTTCTGATGGTCACGGTAGTCATGGGTTCCTACATTCAAGGACTTCTCCATCTACCAGAAATTCTCTGGCGTTTCTATATCTTACTGTAAGGCGGACTCAGGATAATAAAAAGCAAAAAATTAATTAAATATGGTAACTCGAACGATTTTTATTTTTAAGTATAAAATAAAACGTCATAAAAGGAACGTAGAAAAAACTTGCTAAATAGCAGAAATGAAACTTAAAAGATTAATGAGTTGTTGTGTTTCTGTTGGTGAAAAATCCATAAGGACCTTGCCTTGCCCATGGCTGGTCGATGCATGAGCTGATAGAGAGAGTTGAGAAATTGTCCTCGACTTGAAAAACTTGGTTCGCTTGAAGGCCGCAGATGCTCAACTCTCTAATTTGACTGTTCAGAAGCGGGCTTATGTTGTTATTCGACGAATCTGGCACACCATCAAGAATCAAGGTTTTCAACCTTGGGCATGAGTTCGCTCCCCTAAAAAAATTAATTTAAAAATTTCAAAAGAAAAACGCTTACTTGACGAGTTCCATCAGTTCAAGATCGGTTGCTTTGCAGTACGATAAATCCAATATGGAGAGCGAAGGAGCTGTATTTTGCTGTAAAAACATGGCGACTTCACGGACTGTAGTGCTGCTTGTGTTGGCAAGCCTTAGTTCAACAATAGTTCGAGAGTCCAATCTCCCCAACACATCAATGATACCTTCATTTCCAATATCATTTTCGTTTATATTCAGAACTTCAAGGCTTTCCAAAGTGAAATTCTGAAACGAGCGAAAAGACTGCGGAAGAAGTCCCACAGATTCAAGGCTCAACGAAACCAAAGACGGAATCGTATTCAGAAGTTCTGCCAACGGCTTCAAGCAATCATTTAGCGGATTAAATCCAAGATTCAGAACTTGCAGCCTCTATAAATAACGTATAAAAAAAAAGTAATGAAGTCAATCAATAACCCACCTGTAACCCTTTGTGTTCTTGTATGACTTGAGAAAAAGCACCAAGTCCAGCGGAAGTAATATTAATATTGCTCAAATTGAGCACCCTTAACTGAGGTAGTTTCACAACATATTCAGCAACTTCCTAAATAAATGTATAAGTAACAAAAAATCATAAAATTTTGCTCATGTACCTTGATATGAGCATCATTAACGTAATTTCCTGAGATTTCTAAACATTGTAAAGGCTGGTGGTGCGACAACGCCTTGAAAATCGGCCCAAGCTGACTCCACTCTAAGTAAAGGTCATCCAAACTGATTTTATTGGTCGCCTGGCACGCTTCTAACATCGTCAGAACATATCTTTTGGCACCTAAAAAAATGGAATCATAAACTGCATAGAAAAATAATAGGGGAACCTCAAAACCGTCATTAGCCACAGGAAAGGTTCAATTAATCTTCAATGGGTCTTTACAGTCACAATCTTGTTAAGCACAGAAAAGGTGAAAAGAAAGAGGGAAAACAATTGGGGGGGGGGAATCAGGGAAACCTATCCAAAATGGAGCATATACACAAAACTTACTGATATGGTTGCTTTTGCAAGATTCTTCATAAATCGCCGAAATAGACGGGTAATTCCACGAGAGAACATTTCCGACTAGGTCGCCCATGTTTAAAATTAAAGAAATCGGATCCGAATCGACTAAAATTGCTCCGTCTTGTGTCATGAGTCTCAAAACAGGTTCGACGCCCTCCAAACTGCATAATAGACAAAACAATAATAAAGGAAAAAATAAAAAATAAAGAAAAAAAACCTTCTATATCTTTGAGCAGTTTCATTAGCAAGCCAAGCGACATTTTTCTCATCGTCACTTGTAATCGGGACTAGTAAAAGTTTATCTTCCACTTTAACCTTGACGTAAGTCTAAAAAAATTTGATAAATTAATAACACAAAAAAAAATTCAAGTTCACCATAGGTTTTGGAGCGTATGAAGTAGAAACGTCTTGAGAAGAATTGGTTCGAACCAGTTTTTCCTTAGAAACACCCGAATCCAAAAGTGAAATCTGTTTTTTACGGTTCACGTTCATCTCTTTAAGCCTAAAACAAGTAAATTAATAGAAAATAAAGCATTTTTTGATCTTACTTGTTACTCAATCCACCAGAAGTTGAAGGTGAGTCGAAAAAGACTGGCGAATGAACAGGAGAGGATGATGGCGAGTCGGAATTCAAATCTTTGATTTCTTCAGATTCATCCGAAAGTTCCTAAAATTAAAAAAAATAATTTAAAAATTGATGTGTAAAATTTCTTATTTTTAATTACTGTGATCGGGTTCATTTTTTGTGGCTGTTTGATTCGTGAGGTTTCGGATTTTCGAAGTGGCTCGCCGATGAATTCCGTTCTTCGCTTTTTGGACGGCCTGGCAATCATGAGGTCGTCATCAAGCCAGTTTTCGTCCATCGTTTCATCAGAAGTCAGAAGAGCAGGTACGTTGGGCTTTTTGGTAACCATAGGGCTCACCTAAATAGAAAAAAGGCTTACTTTTAAACAAAATAACCAGACAAAAGCAAGCAAAAAAAGTGGATGTAAGCGCTTTTTATGGTTAAAAATTGAAAAAGGTCAAAATGTGCCCAAAAGTGTCTATTATGGTTCGAAATTAACCTAGAAAAATTATTAAAAAATGTTCCGAAATCCTGCTGAAATGCCATGGGTTTCTTCTCAAAAACGGTCAAAATATGTCTGAAAAATATCATTCCTTGTAAAAAGTGTCAAATCTAGCTGATAAAGGTCTTTCCTTTTATTATATAAAAAAAAAATCCGCTAAAAAAAAGTCTAAAAAAGGTCTTTTCTTTTCAAAACGACCAAAATCTGGTGGAAACTGGTCTTTTCCTATCAATATAGGTTCAAAATTGAGTCAAAATAATGCTAAAGAAAATCTTTACTTGTCATAGAGAGTCAAAAAATGCAAAGAAAATCTTTTCTGTATGCAGTCCTATCAAATAGGGTCAAAATCAGGCTAAAAGAGGTCTTTCCTTGTCAAAAACAAGGGTCAAAATCTGTCTAAAAAGTGTCTTTCCTAGTCAAAAAGATCAAAATTTGGCTGAAAAGAGTCTTTTCTTATCAAAAAGATTCAAAATTAGGCTGAAAGGGGTCCTTTCTTGTTATAAAGGGTCAAAATTTGTATCAGAAGTGCCAAAATCATGCTAAAAATGGTCTTTTCTTGTTAAAAAATCTGTCTGAAAAGTGTCTTTCAAAAAGCATTCTGTCAAAAAGCTCAAAATCAGGCTGAAAAGGGTATTTTTTTTAATCAAAAAAGTTTCAAAAGGGTCTTTTCTTGTCAAAAAAGGATCAAAATCTGTCTAAAAGTGCCTTTCCTCGTCAAATAGGGACAAAATCTGGCTGAAAATAGCCTTTACTAAAAAAGGTTCAAAATAGAGATGAAATGGCTCTTTCTTTTTTTTTGCCCTGAAATACGGACAACAGTGGCAAAACTCACTGGTAACTTCAAGAAAAAAGAAGTTTACATATAAAAAAATTCTTACCTCACAACCTTCAAGATGCACAAAACAAATTTATATTATAGTTTATAAGTAGGTAATTAAATTTTAATTCAAAATAATGCAGTTGAAACAAATAAAACTTACAAGATCGGGTTTATTCTTGTGCCTCAATGCTTTCATAGCACGTTCATATTCAGTCGCAGGATTTTCCTGAGAAAAACGATTCGGTTCGACTAGTTCAGGGCAGGTCGAAGTCAAAAACCTCGGCTGCGAATTGAATTTTTTGATCGCTTTCAGGCTCAACTTGGACTCTTTCGACGTCTTTTGTCCAGCTGAAAAAAGCAAATGTTTTAATTTAATATTGCATCAGCTGAAATGATTGGACGCAAGATGAAGGAAAGAAACTTTTTTACCACAAAAATTTACCTTTTTCAAGTGTCTGCTGAAGTTTTTCAAACAAAAAATTAAACATGGTCAACGTCGTGTTGTCAAGGTCACAGCCAAATTCTTCCAATCGTCTTTTACGCCATCCTGAGAGGCAATCGAGGACAGATTCTCCCTAAAAATTAAATAAATAAAATAATTAAAAAAACAACAAATTTATAAATTACGCTGTTGGTGCGCATCAAAGGGGACGCTCCGTGTTCCAAAAGGAGTTGGATGATTTCCAGGTTGCCGTTGGATGCGGCATCCAAAAGAGGAGTAAAACCATCACAATGAGGGCCCCCACGGTCATTCACAGAGGCGCCTTTTTTCAGCAAAACTTCGGCCACTTCGAGATTTCCATGATTGCAGGCTTCATGAAGTGGCGTCCAGCCTGAATGATCTTTCACGTCCACACTATGACCCTATTTGAAAAAAAGATTAGATGGACTTTAGAGTTTTCAGGTTACTTGATCGATAAGCTTTGAGGCTAAAGTCGCATTTCCGGAAATTGCAGCCAAATGGAGCGGAGTTTCGCCTTTTTCGTTCCTTTTATGAATGCTCGGTTTCGCTTTCGTTCTCGTCCTCGTCAATTTCACTTTCTGTTCGCCATCACTGAGCTCAGCATCTAAAAAAGTTTAAATTAAGCATTCCAACTCCATCATCAACCAACCTGTCAAATCATCTAGGACAATATGAGCGCCAAATTCTTTGATTTCGTTTTCTTCATCATCGCTCGATTCAAACATTGGATCGTCCAAATTTTTCAACTCTTGTTCAATTTGGTCTAAAAATAAAAAAATTTGAAATAAATTTTTTTGTTGGTTTCAAGTTGATTACCGGCCAAAATGATGTTGTCCCTTTCAGTTAATGCAATGTGAAGAGATTGAAGGACCATTCGGATCAACTTTGGATTGTCAGCATTCTCAGCGTATTTTTCAGCCTTTTTGTACATTTCGATCATCATATCCTCTTTATCTTGAAGCTGATAAATATCAGCCATGTTCATACACGTCCTGCAGGCCTACAATTCAAATTAATCATAAATGAGAATTCTGCGCATTCTAATCCTGGCGACACTTAAAATGGTTTCTGGCCAGGGGCGGACTGGCCCGGGGTGGACAGACGAGAATACATAGAGGCAGCGCCCCCCCGGGTCAGTTTTTTTTATTTTTGCTCAGTGGCTCCCAAACTGGGGGGCGTAAGCTGTCCCCAGGGGGGTGTGGGAAAGCTCAAGTTTTTTTGTGCAAATATCCCCAAAAATTGTCAAAAACCTCAAAATCAACATTCTTAAAGCCTAATTTTGGTCAAAAAACCTCGAAATCAACATTTATGAAGCCTAATTTCGTCCAAAAACCTCAAAATCAACATTTAAAAAGCCTAATGTTAGTCAAAAAACCTCGAAATCAACATTTATGATGCCTAATTTGCGTCCAAAAACCTCGAAATCAACATTTTAAAAGTTAAATTTTTGTCAAAAACAAAAAACACCCTCAAATCAACATTTAAGATGCCTAATTTTTCGTCAAAAACCTCGAAATCAACATTTATAATATCCTAATTTTGTTTTAAAAAAACTCAAAATCAACTTTAAATGACAATTTTTCGTCAAAAAACCTCAAATCAACATTTTGTAAGCCTAATTTTCGTCAAAAAACCTCAAAATCAACATTTTTAAAGCCTAATTTTGGTCAAAAACCTCGAAATCAACATTTATGATGCCTAATTTTCGTCCAAAAACCTCAAAATCAACACTTTTAAAGCCTAATTTTCGTCAAAAAACCTCGAAATCAACATTTATGATGCCTAATTTTCGTCAAAAAACCTCAAAATCAACTTTAAATTGACAATGTTTTGTCAAAAACCTCAAAATCATGATTATAAGAGCAAATATTTTTGTCAAAAAATCTCAAAATCGACGTTTTAAGTGTAATTTCTTTTGTCAAAAACCTCAAAATCAACATTTTAAAACCCAAATTTCATCCAAAAACCTCAAAGTTAACATTCAAAACTTTGAGGGCAAAGGATTTAGTTTGTTTAAAAGGGGGGCGCACTGTGAAAAAGTTTGGGAACCTCTGTTTTTGCCTAATATATTTTTCTAAGAGCCAATTTTCTGTTAAAATTCCCCCTTAACTGAAAACCCACCCACACCCTAAGGTCCCAGTCCGCCCCTGTTTCTGGCCATTTTCTACATTTTTTGTGTAAGCATTTTTACCTCAGATGGGTCGTCTTTTTCTTCAAGCAAAAGTTCTTTTTTAAAGAACTCCAAAGCTTTGTTGTACTGCTTGTCATCTTTATAAGTCTGCGAAAGCGATACGTAGCATTCAATCAACGACTTTCTGTCGCTTCCAATTTTTTCGACGCACTAAAAACATTTGCAATTTTTAAAATTTGAAGAGGAAAAACACAAACCGTGAGCATTAAATGGTAATATTTTAAAGCTAAACGGAATTTTCCAAGTTCGGCTGCCATATCACCCAAATCTTCGTAGAGTTTCTTCTCGATTTGCTGGTCCGAGTCCGGAGTAATTTCACACAATTTCTGTTCAGTTTCACACATGGCAGCCACTGATCAAAATATTAGATAATAAAAAAAAACATAATTTTAGTTACCAATCCTTAATTTTTTTTCGATTTCATTTCTGGTCGATTGCGTCGGACATTTTGTTTTGTAAGCTCGCAACAAAGTTTGCCTCGCTCCTCTGTAGTTGGGCTGGTCGATCAAAACGTCCGATTTTAAAAGAAGGACTTCGCAAAGCGACTGCGATTTGTTTGAAAGCCTTTCTGCGACCGGAATCGCACGATCGAATGTCGAAAGGGCCTCTTTTCCCTTTTCATTTTTATGGTAAACTGTCCCTAATGCAGTATACGATCTAAACAAGTCTTCATAAAGGTCCAATTTTTGACAAATCCTCACAGCCTGAATAAGAAAAAACATTATTAGGACAAATAATTTAAAGGCAATAAACCTTAGAAAGATACTGTTCGGCTTCTTCAACTTTTTTTTGGCTATCAAACACCAAACCAAGATTCAGAAAAAGCCTCGAACGCATTTCCATCCTTTGTTTCAAACTGACAGTGTCATCGCTAAGTCTAAAAAAAAATTAATTAATTAATTAATTAATAAAGAGAAACTTACTGCTCGCAAACTTGGAGAGATTCAAGGAAATAACTTTTGGCATCGTTTAAAGAAAGGTCGGCATTTGCTTTGTCGCCGAGGACCTCTTTGGTTTCAGCGAGAAGAAAATAAGTGCGACCTAAAGTCGCCAGAGCCCTTTGCTCCTCGACTTTGTCTTTTTCTTCTTTGGAAAGATCTTAAATCAAAAATTTATAAGATTTAAAAAAAAATTAATGTTTCATACTTAAGTGTTTAATCTGGTGCTTGATCGCTTTATCGAATTCGCCTTTCTCTGAATAGACTTCTCCGATCATCCGATTACAACGGGCGATGTCCATTTTGTTTTCATTGATTATTGACACTTTTTCCATTTCCTGTAAAAAGATTATTAGTAGAGAAGCAACCAAGAGAAAAAAACCTATCAAAGGTAGGCTTTTATGCTAGGCATGAAGGGACAAGCTTGGCTGGCTGCAAGCATGGAATGACCTGAATCATGCCATTCTTTAGCCAAGGAATCTGAGGTGTATGCTAAACTGGTTCCAGTTTCCATGGCAGCAAGAGCATTGCTGCACCTTGACCAAAATCATACATCAACCAGCATTATGCTGCAACTGCAGTTGCCCTATTTGGTGGACTCATCTACCATGCAGGAAAGGCCCAAACTTTCTCCCAAATCACCCAATCATAGCAGGCATCTCACTTTGTATTCCTCGAGCGCCAAATCGTATTTTTCGTCTCTAAAGTAGATTTCGGCGAGCTCTTTACAGGCGGAAAACAAAAGCGCCAGATCTCCATCCGCCTCAGCTTTATCCTTTTTCTTCTTCCACTCTAAAAATACGAAAACAAACGAGTTGTGGTCAAAAGAAGCGGCGAACGAAATTAGCTTACTTTGGACCTCCATGATGATTAATTCTTTATCGGCAGTCTTTTATATTAAATCTTAAGACCCTCTCCGCTTTAAATTTTGATAAAATCAGCGTATTTTAGGCGTAAATAAAATATGACACATTTTACCCTCCAAAAGTACTCGGAAAGGTTCTGGAAGGGAATAAGGTTACCGTGTGTACGCTAGCAGAAAAAACGATGTGGACGAAGCTTAGCGGAATTTAGTAAAAGCTATATAAGGGTTGAAAGTTTTCGCGCTATTAATTCAATTGCTTTGAAATTGCTAATTCAATTGCTTTCAAGTGCTTTGAAAAGGGTAAAAGACAAAAAATTTGTCATTACTTATTAGTTATTTTTGGTTTTAATGTCTCTCTGCCTTTGCCTGCCCCTTTGTTCCACTTCCTGCCCCTGCCTCTCTGTCCCTCTGCATGCCCCTCTGTGCCTCCGCCTGCCTCTGCAGTCTGCATGTCTCTCTGTGCCTCGGTCTGCCTCCGCCTGTCTCTGCCTGCCTCTGCAGTCTGCATGTCTCTCTGTGCCTCGGTCTGCCTCCGCCTGTCTCTGCCTGCCTCTGCAGTCTGCATGTCTCTCTGTGCCTCGGTCTGCCTCCGCCTGTCTCTGCCTGCCTCTGCAGTCTGCATGTCTCTCTGTGCCTCGGTCTGCCTCCGCCTGTCTCTGCCTGCCTCTGCAGTCTGCATGTCTCTCTGTGCCTCTGTCTGCCTCCGCCTGTCTCTGCCTGCCCTCTGCAGTCTGCATGTCCATCTGTGCCTCGGTCTGCCTCCGCCTGTCTCTGCCTGCCTCTGCAGTCTGCATGTCTCTCTGTGCCTCCGCCTGCCTCCGCCTGCCTCCGCCTGCCTCCGCCTGCCTCTGCAGTCTGCATGTCTCTCTGTGCCTCGGTCTGCCACTGTCTTCCCCTCTGTTCCTTTGCCTGCCTCTGTCAATTATTGTCAAGCAAATAGTCTGTCCTACTTTGCTCAAATTTTCATTGTTCCCTAATCCCTTAGTTCAGAGAAGGTCCACTTTATTACAGTCCGATCAGTGGTTCCATTCCAGATACAATGCTGTTTTTGCTTGACCTGGACCGAATCAACTGAAATTTTCATGGATTGCCATGATTGGACCTCTGGTGGACCCATAAAAATTGCATCTTCATTCCAACGATAGTTGCGTAAAATGCGATTTTCTTTCAATCCCCCCCCTTTTTGGTTTCTGTTTCAGCTTTTGTAATCCACGCAGTGAGGAGCTGTCCCACCTAACCACTACTAGGTTTGAACGAAAGGTTCGCCGTTCGGACTTCGGGGTCCTCTTCTTTCTTCAAGGACGCCTGAAGCCGGCCATCGGCATTCCGGTTCGCGTTGCCAGGCAACGAGAGCTGTGAACAACAAACTTATCAAACTTCGCTTTATCACCGTTTAAAAAAAAACTTACCCAAAGAAGATTTTTGCTAATAAAATTGATAGGAAATGACGCTTTACTTTGATTATCGGGTTAACATCGGGGATGCTGGGACGAATTCGACCTTTACCAAGATCGAGTGGCATCCTCAACATCCTTTTTTGGCCGTCGCCCTTTACAGCCAGGAAAAAGGAGGAACCGTCTATTTATGCGACGATCTCGTAAGTCCCAATTAGTCTTTTCGTACATAAAAGTGATCGTTTTGGTGATTTGTAGGGAGAAAGAATAAAGGATATCGAACCAGCCTACCATCCAACAGCTCAAGTCTCTCTCCTTTCATGGCATCCTAACAGAAGGACATTAGTCATCGGCTGGGAAAATGGCGAAATGCGAGTTTGGAACGGCGACAGCGAATACATCCTTGTCCAGCTTACCAAACCGACTGTCATCAAAATCGGCAAATGGTCGCAACAAGGGAGCAAATTTATCACCATCGATAATGTAGCTAACTAGCCGAAATGGACTGTATTTAAATTTGATTTTTCAGTTGGGCGAAATCGGAGGTTGGAGATTGGACGCCCGAGGGCAACTTGTTTCTCTTTTTTTCGTCAAACCGGACTCAGGAGTGCCAATCGCTCTTGAAATGAAAATACCAAAATCCGCTCTCGATTTGGCAGGATTGGCAAAAAAAGCGGTTGCTGGAGATGAGCGAGCGCTCGACATGTTCAGCGCTTGGAGGCCCAAAACTGCTGGAAGGAAAACTGCAGTCCAAATGGATGCTACATCCTTTTATGTCGCCACTGACAGTGGTAAGTGTTAACTGAACAACTTATGCTGTTCCACTTGTTTTATTGATTTTATTATGCTTTTTTTAAGGTCATGTGTACCATGTAAATGAAAGTGGATATATGAGAGAAGTTCTCAACAATATGGGCACCATACAAAAGATACTGCATCATGAAAAAGAAGATTATTTATTAGTCATTGTCGAAGGTTTGAACATGAATTATTATTCGATTGATCCAACTGGTAATCTTCAGGAAGTCACTAAGGTATGAAGTTATTGGCGCTATTTTGAAGCTAAAAGAATTTCTAGGTAAAACTGAGCTCTTCTGGCTTAAATAGTTGTTTGGTCGTTTGGGCTGGTTCGGGTGTTTTGGCTTGTGCAGTTGGTGACATGACTGTCAGAATCTGGGAGCCAAACGTTGGTGACAGTTATTCGCTTATTTTTTCGAGGAATGAGCAGCAGCCTTCGTCATTCAAAGAGTCGATTACAGCGCTTTCTTTTTCAAAAACAAAAGGTTCTTTTTATTTTGTTTTTTTGTTGTCTGATATTCTTTTAGGCCTTTTGTGTGGCTGCACTGATAACGGGACTGTCGTCATATGGAAAGTGAGTGGTAAAGGTTACGATGCTTGGACACAAGTGGCGTCGACGAAATTGAAGCAGTGCATCACTGAAGCATCATGGGGAGTGAACCAGTTAGCAATTAATTCTATTGGAATGGTTTACATACTTAAAGAGCATACTCTTTCTGCTGTATATCACAAAAAAGTAAATAAAAATTAATTTTTAAATTTTTCGAAAGGGGTCAAGGAGGGATCGTCGGGTCAAATGAACCTGTAGTGTTCTTCTTAGCTTAATTTAGCCCCTTAATAGTAAATAATAAATAAATTCTTTATTTGAGTTGAGCCCATAGCACAAAGTGCCATTCTTGGGCTGGTAATATATGATTACTAGTGTGGCCTTTGGACTATCCTAGCACATACCTATCGCCTCCCCTACATTCTGGACCCTTCCATCACCTCCCCTACTCTCTGGACCCTCCCATCACCTCCCCTACTCTGTGGGCCCTCCCATCACCTTCCCTACTCTCTGGACCCTCCCATCACCTCCCCTACTCTCTGGACCCTCCCATCACCTCCCCTACACTCTGGACCCTCCCATCACCTCCCCTACTCTCTGGACCCTCCCATCACCTCCCCTACTCTCTGGACCCTCCCATCACCTCCCCTAATCTCTGGACCATCCCATCACCTCACCTACTCTCTGGACCCTCCCATCACCTCCCCTACTCTCTGGACCCTCCCATCACCTCCCCTACTCTCTGGACCCTCCCATCACCTCCCCTACTCTCTGGACCCTCCCATCATCTCCCCTACTCTCTGGACCCTCCCATCACCTCCCCTACTCTCTGGACCCTCCCATCATCTCCCTTACTCTCTGGACCCTCCCATCACCTCCCCTACTCTCTGGACCCTCCCATCACCTCCCCTACTCTCTGGACCCTCCCATCACCTCCCCTGCTCTCTGGACCCTCACATCATATCCGTATAACTGATACGTAGTATGATTTAACCCTTTTTAAGTGATATTTAGACCCTTTCAGTTAGATTAGATAATTTCTTTCTTTATATAGACCCTATTTGGCTGATTTGGTTAATTTTTAGTAAGATTTTACCCTTCTTAGCTAAATGTAGTCCCTTTATAGTACGATTTAACCTTTAGCGGATTTCCGGAGGAAAGCAGGCTATTGGGGCCGGCCTCACGAAAGTTAGATTTCTATATATTATAGACCTTATTTAGCTATATTTAGTACCGTTTTAGGGAGTTTAACCCTTTTTAGTGAGATCTATACCTTTTTTACTTAGATTACACAATTTTTATACCTTATTTAGCTAGATTTATTTGCTTTTTATTTAGATTAAACCCTTTTTAGGTAGATTTTGATCCTTTGTAGTTAGATGGTCCCTAGAATTGGTCCATTTTAAATAAGCTTGCATCCTTTTTAGCACAATTTGAACCTCCTTTAGCATGATTTTATTCAAATAAATTTGTGAATAGATTCTTGTGATTCAAACTTCTGCCACTCAAATGGTGGTTAGCGCCAAAGAAGAAAGTGTGGAACTCAATACAGATTTGCAAGTGATCGGAGTTGCCTTGAATGATGAAGTTCTGGCTGCATGGAGTGGAAAAGTGATGGTCGTTTATCATTTAGTTCCTTTAACTTCTATCAGCGTAACTGGTTTGTTGATTTTTTTTTCTTAAAAAAGTAATGATGCCATTTTAGGATCATTTACGTGTGAATGTGTCACCGCTGGAATTTGGAACAATAATCTCGTCGTCCTTACTATGAATGGAAAAATTGAAATCTTAACCCTTCAAGGAACAATAAAGCACCGAATAGAAACCGACGGGCAGCCCATTACTCTTAGCCTCACCGCTCATTTCATGACTGTTTCCACGATGACTGGAACCCTTCAAGTTTGGGATCTCTCCAGACGGTAATTTAATTTTTTAAACATTTATTCTAAATATTTTTCAGTGAGGCTAAGTTGCACTCAAAAATCAAGGATTTGATCGAAGCAATCAATGATTTTGGAGAAGTTATCAGCGCCATTTGTAACAGCAACGGGACCAAAGTTGCCTTGACGATCGCCGGAAGTAACTTGACCCCAATTCCTGGAATTTATGTCTGGTGCATTGAAGAAGACACCATAAGTTCCTATAATTTCAATTCTCAAAAGTAAATTATTTATAACGTATTCAAAGTATTGATTAAATTTTGTAGTGAACCAATGAGATTTGTTATTTCGATGCACTGGGATGCGGATGAGCCCCGGCTTTTGGTTTGTGAAGCACGAAGACCAGTTTTGCCATCATCGAACCGAAGGTATTCAGGAAATTCCATGTCCAGGCAAGAATCATCATCTCCGACGACAATCTTGGTTTCATTTTTGGTCACCACAGGCCATGGAATGCTTTTAAAAGATATAAAAGCGGTTGATGATGAATTTGTTTGTTTATTAGGCATCGATATACCTAATTTTATCGTTTTACGTAAATCTACACAACAAGTGAGTCAATTTATTAACATCGTTATTTTTTAATGAATTTTTCAGCGTATTATAGGGAGTAAAATTCTCATGAAAGATTTTGAAGGATTAGATGAGTGTGATACTGCGACAAAAAATGCTGTTATAAATTTTAGTTTTTCTTTGACGATCGGTGATGTTGATCAAGCTTTTAAATCGATCAGAAGCATTAAAAGCAAAGCGGTTTGGACTAGCCTGGCCAAAATGTGCGTCAAAGAAAAGAGACTGGACGTCGCCAAAGTCTGCTTGGGCCACATGGGCCATACTAGAGGTGTCGCAGCTTTAAAATCGTCTGAAAACGAGCCCGAAATCGAAGCCAGAGTCGCCGCTTTGGCTCTACAGCTTGACATGGTCGTAAGTATCGCTAAAAAGTTGATTCTTTCATCCACTTTTTACAGCAAGAAGCAGAACAGTTGTACGAATCATGCGGAAGATACGATTTACTCAACAAACTTTATCAACGGAGCGACCAATGGGACAAAGCTGTCGAAATCGCTCAGAAATATGACAGAATTCATTTAAAAAATACATATCATCATTATGGAAAGTATGTACAATCTCCCTTATCTCCCAATTCATAACTTTTTTTTAAAGATACTTGGAGTCTACTGGTGATACTCCAGGGGCTGCACATATGTATCAAAAAGCAGATACTCACAGGCATGAAGTTCCCAGAATGCTTTTAAGCGATATTTCCGCTTTAGAAAAATATATTGTTGACAGCAAAGATCCGTAGGTTTTCGGTTGTTTTATTTTATTTTTAATTTTTTTGTTTTATAGAGTTTTATTGAAATGGTGGGCTCAGTTTAAAGAGATGAAAGGCGACAAAGCGACGGCGACCAAATTTTATGAAGAAGCTCGAGATTACGTCTCGCTTGTTAGGATGATGTGCCATGCCGGCGATACCGAGAAGGCGACTCATATTGCGGAAACTACTGGTGATAAAGCCGCTTGTTATTATTTGGCTGGTCTCTATGAGGAAATGGGGATGTTGCCGACTGCCGTTCATTTTTATACGACTGCGACTGCTTATTCGAATGCGATGCGCTTGTGTAAGGAGCAAGGACTTGAAGACCAACTTTGGGCATTGTCTTTGTCCGCTGGGCCTCAAGAGCAAGCCGAAGCGGCAAAGTTTTTAGAAGCAGTTTCACCCGACAGGGCCGTCCTGCTTTATCATAAGGCTGGGATGTTTCACAAAGCTTTGGATTTGGCTTTTCGTAATAATCAGTTTGACGCAGTCGAGCTTATTGCCACCGAATTAACTTCGGATGACGACAAAGAGCTTTTGGTCAAATGTGCTGACTATTTTATTGAGCAGGAACACTTTGAGAAAGCTGTCCACCTCTTAGCCATTGCTAAACAGGTCAGTATCATCCAAGCCACATTATTTGTTTTAAGACTAATTTGTAGTATGAGACGGCAATTAAGATTTCATGGGATCACAACGTACTTCTTAATGAAGACCTCGCTGAAAAATTAAGTCCTGAAGAAGGCCATGAAAACAGAGTCAGCCTATTAGAGACATTAGCTGATTGTGCACTTTCTCAAGCCAACTACCATCTAGCAACTAAAAAATACACTCAAGCTGGAAATAAGGTTCATCATTCAGATATTTTTTTTATAAACAAAAAATTTTTAGATGAAAGCAATGAAAGCTTTATTAAAATCAGGAGATACAGAAAAGATAATATTTTTTGCGAATGTTACTCGGCAAAAGGAGATGTACGTCATGGCCGCCAATTATCTTCAGTCGCTAGATTGGCGTGTGAAACCTGAACTTTTAAAAACGATCATTAGCTTCTACACAAAAGGAAAAGCTCCCCATCTTTTGGCTAATTTTTATGTCGCCTGCGCTCAGGTATTTATTCTAATCAAAATGTTTTCGGTTAGCAAAGTTTCTAGGTTGAAGTTGATGACTTTCGAAACTACAATAAAGCACTCGGAGCCTTAAATGAAGCGTCTAAAAGCCTTTCTGGCCCGAATTCAGAGCAATATTCCAACCTAAAGGAACTCATAAATCGCAAAACTGCTCTTGTTAACAAATTCTTAGATGCAACCAGGTAAAAGATGAGAATTGGGCCAAATCATTCTTTGATTTTTAGGCAGTTTGAAAGAGGAGAGAATGAAGCCGGGATGCAAACTTGTCGAACACTTTTGACAAGTACAGACAGCGAGCTGGTCAGAAAAGGTGACATTTATGCCCTCATGATCGAAAATACGGTTCGCAACAATGACTTGGCTGCAGCCAAAACTTTAGTTCATGAATTGAAACTTGCCCAGCCCAACGACAATATTGATTTCTACCTTACCAAAGGTATTACTATTTTAAAATATGCAGTTCAAAAAGTTTAGAGGAAATTAAATTTCAAATAAGTACCTCAATAGGTTGATTTAAATTATTACCTTATACCTAAATTATTGTAATTTTTTATCAGATATTTTGACGAGACTAGGCATTGAAGTAGAGCCCTCTACTGATGATCAAGGGCAATCCGATGCGGATGATGACGTTATCGACGAAACTGTTTAAATTTTATATTTGTTATACATTGTCTAATAAACGTTTTCAATCACCAATATTTTATTCCATTATTTTATACATTTTTAATTAAGAAAAAGTTAATAATTCAACACAATTTTCTACATAGTACCATATTTTGTCAATAGATAGAAAAAATTAGGTTTTGAACCTAACTTTGGCAAGCGAAACGGTGCAATTCTAGGTAATGCCTGTTTTTAAAAACATAATTTTGGACGTATTTATAAATAAAAGGGTTATATCACCATATTCCTACATATTAATTTTTGAAGTGTGAGCCATCTAATTTTTAGGTAGATTTTTTTATATTAATTATTTTAAACAAAAGTCTATTTCTAGGTCTTTTTATTATGTTAAAATATTGAAATGTGTATTGATATTGAGTAATTTAGCCCACTATTTATAATATTATCTATAATGAATGTCCATAAAACAATTTAGTTAACTGGTTAAAATAAAAATGCAGTTTGAGGTTTATGATTACATTGAAGACAATAAAAAACACATAATAATTAACTTTGGTTGGATTTATGCTATTATTGAGAGTTTTCAGCGATGTGAACTTTTTTTAATTATTAATTTATTCCTCAATAGAGAATTTTGCGAATGTACAAGTATAAATAGAACACGATCGGTTGATGTGTTGAGAAATGGGTTGGCGGGGCGTCGACGATTCTATGGACAAGGCGTTTTCACTTGTCGTCCTTTCGGACTTTGTGACCGCGGAAGGAGGCCTGGATCTTGGTCGCTGCTTTGTGCAAGTCTGGATCGCTCAGGTCGATGTCGAGCTCTTCTTCCGCTTCTGGTTCGTCCGCCTGCAAAAAGAAATCATTTCCGTTAAAATGGCGACCATCAGAAGCTTTCATAACCTATTCGATAATGACTGATAAGTTATCAAACGGATCTAAACAAAGTCGATTTTAATAGAAAAAACGTTAAATTTTAGTTTAAAGGCCTTAAATTAGTTTAAAAAAATTATAAGTTGGCCATAATTTGTTTGAAATGAAAATGCGAAATGGAATTCGTATACATTTTCTAGGAAAGAAATTTTGCCCCTTTCCGCTTTCCCCTTTTTTCCGCCCACATCTTATGATTGGATAGAAAAATCAATGAGATAACGAAATCGACACCATGATCCCCAGGAAACGTAACATCGATCAATTTCGAAATGGAAAACAGCACGAGGACAAATTGAACATTTGCCACATTTGATTGGAATCCTCTGGGGAGAAAAGGGTCGGAGGGGGGATTGAAGGCCGAGGATCGGATCTGACAAAAAGTCGAAAGGGAAAGCTCCAAACGCCCATCAACTTTCTAAAAACAAACCCTTAACGCCCTCACCCCTCAAACGTCTGAACTCTTTAGCTATTTTTCATCCCCCTGTCATCAATCATATTCTCATCCCTTTTTTAAATCGGAATTTAATCGAGAATAATAATCCATAGTTTAAAAAGAAAATTTTTCGTCCTACTTGTTCAGTGGAGGTCAAGGTGAACGGAAAAGTTTAAGTTGGGGTATAGTGTGAGAAAATGGGCTATAAATTAAATGTAGTGGAAGCGAGAAAACAAGCAGAAAATTAGTTCTCACTTTAAAAGTAATTTAATACCATTTGTCAAGAAAAAAATACAAGGATCCCAAAGTTTTTCTATTAAGTGTAAAGTAGTGACGTCACAAAACACAGGTATGACTGCTTAATTAAACGGATAAAAACGAACTCCTTGATTAAATCGAATTAAGCTGAGCACGCGCTTTGTTTGCTTAATTAAACTTGATGTATTTTTTCCTCAATCCGACCTTTTCCTCCTACAATCCGATTTCGGGGGCGATGATTGAAAGTGGCTCTGACGACGGAAAAACGGCTGTCAAAGATTTCAGAATTTGTTTTCCGCCTGATAATGACATCTTTTCGCTCTTCACGTTCGCTTCAATGCTTTCCCTCCAACGATGACGTAAAACTTGCAAAACATCCCTTGTAAATATTTTTTTCTACGCAAATTCAGTTATTCTGAAAATTGTTTCAAAATCACATCCTTCAGTAAGCTAATTGTGACCGTTTTTAAGTTTAAACGGTTTTCCGAGCCTGATAAATTGCCCCTGCAATCCGACCAGTGGAATAAATCTGTTTCTTTGTTGGTGAGCTTTTAAGGAACGAAAGAAACGGTTCGCAGAGTCGAGGAGAAACGAGGGGAAATAAAAGGGAGTCTTCTTCAACGGAAAAGTAATGCTTGAGGCTTTAACGTTAATGTTTCGGACGTGATTCTGCCTAGAAATGTTCGCAGGATTAAAAACTTTATGCCAACCCCATTTAGATGAACGTGCAATCATGAACGAAATTCATTAGGTTATCATTATACAGACTTCGATGTAAAAACCACTGGTCAGACTTTCAGACGGGCATTGTTGAGTGACCCCAAAGACCCAATGTCTTCTGCCTAAAAAGCGAATTTGAGAAAGTTAAAACTGAAAAAAAGGTTGAAAACGTGAAAGGACTCAGATTTTCGATCAGTCGGATTTTCCAATGCTATAGACCGGAAACGGTCCCTTTTCAATGTAAATGCGTTGAGATGTAAGCATTAACAACCTTTATCGCCTCAGGAAAGAAAGGGCCAAATGTACTGAAAGGGAGGACCGATTGCAGTGCGACTTGGGCAAATTTACCTTCTCTGATACAGACAAATTAGAGCAGGTGCCATTTCAAACATTTTGGATTTCTAGGGGCAAACACAAATCTGATCGATCGGAATCTACAATTCAAATGACGGCCACTAAGGGTCTACTAAAAAACAGAAGAACCCACAAGGAGGAATTTGTTCTATCCTTGGTATCTACATTGTTTTCGACATACATGAGTCTTAGACCAAAAAGCAGGGAATTCATGTGTCCAAATTAAAACTGTTGTATCTCAAGAACCGCTGGACCGATTTTCCAAACATACCACTTTTTAGAAAGCTATTTTAATGGCCTTTTGAACTCAATTTAGGTTTTATTCCTGTAGATCCAACCGTTTTCGAGATATTTGAGTCTTAAGACCAAAAACTGTGTCCAAACTAAAACTGCAATATCTCAAGAACGGTTGGACCGATTCTCCAAACCAACCTAAAGGCCTGTTGAAAAGTATATTCAGTATGTTATTCAGGCCTCGAGTGAATCTGTGCTACGAAAACAAATATTTATTTAAGGACGAGTGGATTGGAAGTCCGATATTGATTGAAATTTTCGAAGTACCTACGTCATACGTGAAATTTTCACTCCCTTTATAATATTGATGTTAATTTTAGATAACTCGTATCTTCAGGAAATTTGCTAAAATCGATTAAACATAGAGTAGCGTTGACCCGAAAAATATGGTTCTGTTTTGACCGAGAATGATTCCGGCAATTAAGCGTTGTTTAATGATCAGAGGTGGCTCTATTATACCAGAAATAGGAACGACAAACATTTTGATATGGACGAGACTACATTGAAGGGTTCCGGCAAGGGGGGTTTATTGGCAAAGTTTCAATCGTAATAACCATTCGAGATGGTCCAAATGATCACTTTGATCTCTTGCTTTTCAAAAAGCAAAATGACAAAACAAAACCAAAAATTAATTCTTTTCTGTTAGAAAACATTAATTTTAAGAGACATATTGTACGGGAAGATTTACGACATGTGTCCAGACGTGTCATGGAAAGATGAAATTTCGGGTTTTACCTCTGGGGTTCCTTATTCTGTCAGAACTTGGACCAAACACGAAATAATTTTTGGAATTTTATTGAAAATTCTAAAGGGTTTTTGTTTCCGTTTATAATTATTCAGAACTCGTCGCGGATGAAGTGGCTTCTATTCATCCCCTGGGGTCGTTTCTGCCCTGAGCCGGACCGAATATAAAACGAGGCAACCTCCTCATGTTCCTTCCCCTTATCCCATTTCACCAACCCAACCCATTAATGCGTTCAGACAACGGTTTCCTTTAGGGAAAAGTGAGATAACCTACTCGGCGATTATTACCGCATCTCGTATGGTGAATTCTAGAACAATTTGTTGCAATCCGACAATTAAACAGAATCTCTAAAAAAGATAACGATTATGGCCTTAGCGACAACTCCCCTAGATTATTGCAAAATGTTAAGGGCACCCATGGGTGGAATCCGCCCCTATGCTAATCAATGCATTTTCGCTTTCCTTTGGGAACGCGTAACTACTTTAATTCTCTTTTAACTTTACAAGCGTGTTTACAAATATTGTAGTATATCTGGGACCACTTATATTTTGAGCGGAAATGTTTAAATTATATTTTTATAAGATTTAAAAAAATGAAATTTTTAAAAATCAAATTCCTCTCACGGGTGGCCCTTAAGTCAGGAGTTCATGCACATATTTGGTTCTTGTGATATCCTTATCGTTACGTCCCTGGCATTTTGGAATTTTGATGGGTTCTAAGGCAACTCTTCACTCCCCTTGACATGAGGCGATGAAAGGTATTAATTAAAACTTGATTAACAACTTGACACGGTGACACCACCGTAATTAATCATCGCTAACTAATCTGGATTATAACAAAGCAAAAATATTTCACGCATTTTATGTTTCGCAAACACCAATCCAGCGTTCTTCACGATTTGAGCCGTTTTAATCTTCAAAGTTGGTCCTCTTTTCGGATTGTATAACGAGGGAAGAGTTTGCCCATAGTAAACGAATGAGGTTTCCCAGTATTTGCACCCCTCGCAATAACTCAAGTGACAAAAATCCTCGTTCCTTTCATTTTTTAGTCAAAATTTATATTTAAAACGTTAATAAAAACATCAATTATGTTAATTTTTAAATTAAAGGCAAACAAAATGGCTCATTAGAATGTATAAATAATTAAATAATGCTATCTTTAGCACGGATCGATTGAACTAACTTGCTCTTGAATGATCAAATTTGCATATTTTCGTAATTGTTTTGGGAATTTTTGAATATTTAACTTGATATAATTAATAAAGAAGACACTTATAATACTATACACTTAAATAAGTGTCTTACTGAAGGGTTCAATTTGTGAAAGTCTTGGCTAAGTTGGTCTACCTTAGCGTTTGGAGCGGTCATCTGGGCGCGGGCTTGGTGCCCTCTGAAGCTCGCCTGGATTTTCGTCGCTGCGTGGCAAAGTTCTGGAACAAAAAAATTAAAATTGAATAGCCTGGGAAACATTTCAAAATAATGGATGTGAATGGTGAGCAATTTGCAAATGGACTGGAAGGATGAAAGGGCCATAGAGGGAAGGGGTGGATTTCCAAAATGGATCTTAATTAACTCAGCACTTCTAATTACGATATCAATGTTCGATTCGGCGTTAACAGAAAAAATTCAAATTCAATTAAAAATACCATTCATTTTTTTCCATAAGAAAATAAAACGTCAAAAAAATGAATGATTGCTATTTTTACACACCTGGGCCAACGAAACCAAATATTTTTAACCCTTCAAGATAAAAGTAATTGCGTTTAAAAAAAATATCAACTTCCATGAATTTTTTTAACGAACGTTAATCGATAAAAAAAATAATTAAGGAAAAACTTTGAAGGAGAGCTGTAAAAGGATTTTTAAGTGCTCGAGAGGTGAACATAAAATTTTAATTCAATTTTTCAAGGAAAATCTTGCTTGTAATTAAATTATAATTTTTTTTTCTTCTTTTCACGTTGGAGCCCACCTTGCCTCACTCCCCTGGGGACTTCTATAGCAATAAAAACAATCTTCTTCAAAATCTCTGTCGTAAAGGAGGTGAGAAAAATAAAGGAAACCCGGGTGTGATATCTCTGATACGAGATAAGACTTTTACTTAAGCCTGTAGACATGTGGAAGGATTGCGATAACGTCGATGGATTTAAGCCGAAACGATTTTTAAACATGGGATTTCTTCTGGAAGACTGGAAACGTCTTTTCTCGTAGTTTAGCCCCAAGGAACAATTTCGTCTTTCCATTATTCGCTTACAAACATTTTGTTTTCCAAATTATTAAGAAGAACACTATGTACATACTAAGTTGACGTTCTATGCTTGTCAAAAAACTTTTGATTGGACAATTTCCATAAATTTGTATTCAAATTTATTAAGTTGAAGTTGGAGAATATAGATAGGAAGGAACCCTTAGGACAGTAATGCTCTCGCGAACGTTCTCCCGTGAAAGTTGGCTGAACATAACCACATTACCGCATCTTAGACATCTGTTCACCGTATAACAAGGTAGCAAAACTTAGCTAAACAAAACGCTTGGAATTATAGTTTAAGTAAAATCCGTTTGTGTCGTGTGAAAATTTGGGATAATTGAGACTGCTAAAAGGTTGGGAACTTGGTTTCTCTTTGGGGGCTTCGTCGCTCCCAAGGGGAGGATTTGTTCCCTTTGAACTGGAAGTTTTGGCTTCTTTTCTCTTCTTCCTCTTCATTAAGAAGTCAGGAGAGCCTCGGAACGCTTTTTGTGAGTGTGAAATCAATCGAGTAATCCATTCCATAATTTATCCTTTTAACCATTAATAAATATTTATGACTCATTTTGCGGCGGTGGAAAAAAAGGTTTTCAACTTTAGGATTCAGGATCCTGGCCCGATTCGACATCGACGCCAAATCGGGAATAATTTATTTCACCCTGACAAAGCCAGCGCGAAAAAACTCGTATGATCGATGTGCCGAGTTTGAAATTATAATCAAGAAACTTGGAGGTTTTAAACGATCCCTCTCTCTGGTAGGTCTTGAAATCGATAAAATCAAAGTTGAAGTCTTCCGATGGAATGGAATGAAAATTTCGTTCATTTTTTTCACAAGAAATTCCATAAATCTGGAAAAAATTTCCAACTCTTAAAACAAATTTTCTATACTTCAACGTAATATTAAGTAAGACTAGGAAAAATTGTTCTTCACTTGAAGGCATTTTATCAAAGAAAATTATCTCAAGTTTTTCACGAGGACGAATTGACGTTAAAAAGTTTCCATCCAACTATCGTAAAAGAGTCTCATTTGACATTCTACCCTGAGGGTGGAAAAACTTTTTTTTCTTTTAGCTTAATCATTGCTTGGAATTTTTTTTTCTTCCACTTTTGTTTTAAATCGTTCATTTTAATGGCTCAGCAAGACTAAATTAAATTATAAAAGTTGGAAATATAAGACAAAAAAATTATCGAGACATAACGTAATAACAAGAAGGAAAAAATGTATTTCTTTTGTTCAGAAACACTCTGTATATTAAAAAAATTTTTTGGAGTTCAAATTTTTTAATTTTTACAAAGGTACCAACCTAACCTAACTGATATTCTAAAGTTTTTAAAAGGTTTCTATCGAATACAACTTTGACTAAAAATCGTTAAAATGAGAGTTTTTCAATTAGCGAATACGTTTTTTAGGCTTTGAAATTGAACTCCCTTTGTTTAAAACAAAATAAACGAGTAATCAAATTCCATGGGAATATACGAAAATCCTTTCACCGATTTCCTAGTCGTCAGGACAATTTTATGTAAAGCGTGACATCCAGGGGGGGATAAGAGAATGGGAAAATAAGTGACGAAAATTGCGAAAATGTGTGCCTGGCACAAGAAAAAGGTGTCCCTAATTTTCAAAAGATTCCCTTTTGGACAGAATCCAGCATTAAAATACGCATTTTTAACAATGTATTTAATTTTGAGTTCTACGAACGGAATTAATTCAATTAAAGCGAGAGAAGGGCCAAGGACGTTCGTGAAAAGGTGGAAGAGAAATTGAGGAAATTTACAACCCCTTTTCTTGTCCTGGGACAAGAAATTCCGAGGCCGCCTAGTAATTCAACACGAGTCGTGATTGTACAATGAGAAAAACGTTTACATCAACCCCTATTTCACCATTTAAACTTTTCTGTTTTTTTGATTGCTCATGTTTAAGTATTATTTAAGACATTGAGAGGAAAAGCCTTGTTTTTTTACGTTTGAAGTTGAATAAAAAAAAACCTTTTTAAAAACGAATAGGGTGAGGGATTTAATTTAATCCTTTTATGTTTTAAAAAAATACCTCTTTGTCTTTTTTTTCCCCTTTAGCAAGAATTTTTCCAGACTGAAGTTAAAAGTTCAATAGCCTTTTACTCAAAATCATTAATATCTTTCAAAATTAATTAGTTTTGATCGATCGTTAAAACCCTTGGTTGCGGGCATTTTGATAATTTAATTCCCATAATGCTTTCAGACAAGGGAAAGGGAAGAAGGGCGCATTAGGATAAGGTTATTCAGATATTGGGGTTTGGCCAAATTGCTTTGGACATTACACGAGTATGGTCAGTTCAATAATAAGGTTGTTTCTTCAGTCGTTTTTTTTGCTCGCGGTGTTTTTTAGGTTCCCTGTTTGGATTGTAAATCGAATGTGATATGAAAAGCAAATGGGTCGAAGCGTAAATTAGCCGCGGGACTCTATTAATAATGAGGGCCGAACCCGATTTCCATTTAAATAACAAACGCTGTGCAGGAAACTCTCCGTAAGCGATTTGTAAGCTGTCATTGTCTAGGGGTTCGAAAACAATTTTTCGACCTTTCACCAGCAGTTTGCTATTAGAGAACACAATTTCTACCTAATTCCAAAGCTCAATAGGTTCACTTCTTTTGGGAATTCCCTGAATTGCCGTTTTGAAAATAAAAAATTTCCGTCAAATAATAAAATTTCTTTAAAACCAGGTCCAGAAAAAGCTGAGAAATCGCGATTTGTAGATGACTCGAAAATTTGAACTCTAAGGGCTTTTCAAAAATGAAGCAGAATGGGCTAAATTTCCAGCCCACAAGATGGGAAATTACGATTTTAAAAGCTGAGAAATGGAAATTTTCGAGGCAAGGGTCCTCTGGAATCAGAAAATTGCGATTTCATGGCTTCATTTCTGACTGATTGACCTTTGGAACATTCTTTATTTTGATATGGAAAAAGCCCTTATAATTTCAAGTCGCCACAGAAAAAGCTGAGAAATGGTGATTTTTTGAGCCAATCTGGAATCTGAAAATTGTGATATTTCAGCTTTTTTTGGACCGATCACCACCGAACTCAAGATACTCCAAGGTCTGCAACTGGTGCTATTACCTCAAAAAAACTATAAAGTTGGAAAACAATCACCTCAGTTTATATCAGTTTTACGACGCTCTTGTTCGAACCCATTAACGCCCCATTGTTTCCCTGCCCGAACAGCCATTCCCACCGGAATATAAAGAAAGGGAGAGAAGGTGATAAAATGACCGCGTCGATTGTCATAAAAGGACCCCTTTCGGTTTGTCATCGGATAAAAGCGACGTTTTTTCTTCTTTGGAAGCCACCTTACACACAATACAGTCAGCAACAAATAATCCCAATTCTGAGCCCCAAATTGATTACACGCTCGAACGTTACCTGAATCCGAGACGAAATTATCAAGGACAAAAGCGATAAACAGGTGAAGGAGAAACAAAGGGATTGTCTCATCTTTAGGTCAAGGGGATTAAGTTATTCAGTTATAATGAGATTTAACAACACCCTTACACTTATAACGACCTTCGTTATTTTTATCGCTATTTCAATTTTTTTTTACTCGTCCATTTTCTAAAAGACTTAATTAGATCGTTGTTATGTTAAATAATGTACATTCTTAAGGTCTATTATGTGCAGCGAAATTCCTGAGAATCTTGGGGTACCCTAGGTTTGACCCAGTTCTACCCGTATTTACACAAAACCACGTCGGATCCTCTTTGAGTGCTCGTTTGTATAAGCTCGAGGGGTGTAAACTTGAGTAATAGGAACTTTTCTGAAGGGCAATATTTAAGGAGGAAAATTTTAATTCCAGATCATTGCGAATTGACAGATGGAGGGTACTAGATATAACAGATAGGTATCTAGGTAGATAAAATTTACCATAATATGTGGTGGCAGCACTCGAGAAATCCCATTTTACTTTGTACGAAGAGAAGGATGGAAATGGGAGGTGGGGGAAGGTGGTTGGAGGAGGAGGGTAGTTGAGGTGATGAGAGATTAAGGGACGTTGGGGGAGGCGTTGGAAGGTTGTGTGGTGGTAGGGAGGGGGGATATGGATAGGAGATATGTGGTGTTTGCTTAGAGATCTGTAGAGATTCAAATTCTTAAGAAAGTTTGAGTTACATCTTCCAGCTAAAAATGAAACATCCAGATCGTAGGTAGTGATGTCATCAATTCAATGGGTGATGTCCGAAAAAAGAATACCAAGGTACTTGAAATTTTAGAACGTGCAATAAAGTTAACAAGGGCTTTAGCGGATAGACATTTATTCGCGGTGGAAGCGTTACAAGGCGACATGTAAATCAGCTTAACAAAGGGGAGCTGGACAAGGGCGTTTCTATCACCCACCGGATCAAGATAACAACTATACGACAAGTTTAACTAAATTCAACCAAAATCCATATAACATAAACCTAAAAACGAAAAATAAACTGTAAAATAACGTTTTTTCCCATCCCTATAGGCTTTTTCCAGGAAGGAAATGTCAATCAACGAGTTTTTTTACTTGGCATAGGATCTTGATAGCTGGAATTTTTGCGTCGAATTCACCCGATGGGAGTTTCCAACGATTAAATTAATTCTGCTACATAGGTCGGATGATCCAACCTATTTTTTCATAAGGAAAGTTTAATAACGGATTTTAATATGTAGTTTAGCAATAAAATGAAATTTCGTAAAAATTTTCTATTTCGAGTGGTTTAGACTTTAATTAACTTTGTGGAATCGAGTGTAAAAATTGCACGGAAATGCAACGAATCGAGAATAAATAAAAAAGGGGGTTGAGGGTGTTTTTGACCGTCATACCCTTGGGGTTTATTCCATAACCAATGGTCGCTATTATTTTAAACCACGTTCTAAAAAGTTTCCGTATAAAAAAAAATTTCTGTCGTAACTAACGAATAACTTTTTGGTGTTTCGAAGTTTTTTAATTATTGAAGGTTGCTTCAACAAAATAAACTAACAACGATCCGTTATACTGGTGAAACTTTTTTTATTTTATTTTTTATCAACGCTCAATATAGGTTTAGATCTAAATACTTTTTTTTCCTACTCATCGACCTACGCCCAGAAAAAAAAGGCATTTTCAGTTTGAAAATTTGAAACACCTAGAACAAAATTTTTCGTGAATAATGACAGTTTCTGTTGGTAAGCATTTGCTTTCTGTTTGCCGAAAGGCCTCACGAAGAGTTTGAACTCTCAAGCCCGGTCCCAACTCCGGGGGAAGTCCTCCGTATTAATGCAGTGGCCCTTACAATATGTACCCTTACTATGGACCTTACCCAGGCTACAATTCGGTGCATCGTTGAGTAGGATTTTCCTCGCCTTTTCCCATGAGTGTTTTGATTGTTTCTGCTTGTTTGTTCTTTTTTCTTTCCCGTTTGTATTCTTGATCCTCCCTTTCTTGTATTCTTTATTTGCCCCTTCGGGCAGAAAAGGAAATATGAGGAAATATATGTACTTATTTTAGTGGGGGATGGGGAAGATACTGGATTTTTTTTGTAGCTTTGAAGGTTTTGATGTCAAACATGATATAATTAAATTGGATATTTGATATTTCGAAATTCACTTTGGACGAAAAATAAAGCGCTAATTAAACAGAAAAAGGATTATCCAGTAATGAATGCGAGAATCACGCGCTATTGGGAAAATCCGAGGATTTCTGCTCGTTAGCTATCTTATCGGTTTTTCGCCCCTTCCCTCCGACCCATCGGACTGACCCGAGGGTTATTAACGCTCTGTTTCTCTGATTGCGAAATCCTCACGTCCACATCGACTATAGACCGGTGATAATTGCCTTCGAAATCGCAAAGGATGAGTTAATTTTTGCTAATCAACCATATTCAATATTTTAAATTTTAACTTTTTCAAATTTGAAAGTTACTTTTCAATCGAACCCTCGCTTTATAATCCTCTTCAGGGCGGAGGGATGTGTTTTTCTTGAAATTTTATTGGTTTTGTGATATTTTTTGTTTTACTTTTTTTTTATGCTGGTAGGGTTAAGATGGAAAAACGAAATTTACGAGAGGGATATACGGCATTAGTTCACCCTCATAACATCACGAGTCGCATCTCGACATTATCGGAACATAAACCAGCATGGGATGGTACCAACAGTTTTTTTTATAGTCTCCCGTTTTTAATAATCCTTAGATTCATGCTTTCATTGCTTCAAGGAAGTACGAAACATAAATTCGAAATTTAAAATGGGAAACAATATAATAATCAGATAAGGGCAGACGAAGGTTTCGGTGCTAAATAAAATTTATAGTCGAGTTATCTTCATGAATTATTTTAGAAGGATCGTTTCCATCGGGGGCTTGAAACTTCGCATTTGAAGGGGAAGGGAGGGGGGTTCTCGCACCTTTCGGCCTACATTTACCTAATGTCAACCCGCTTTGGATTTATGCTTCTGCGACATTTACGGCCCACTAAAAATGCCCTCCGTGTAAAAAATGTAATTCCGTTGGACAACTTTAAGTCTCAAAGACGTCGAAAAAACCAACCTCTAGCACTTTAAGTTAATCATAGAAAATTGTGCAAAGTATAAAAAAAAAAATCCCATCTACTTAGGCAAAAAAATTGCTTCTACCCTATAAGCAATGAAGTTGTAGGCAATCGATTTGTGGTAGGCGCATAAAAGTTGAATTAATTTTTCTTCAAAGGGGAAGTCCCTTATTGCGTTTTCCTGTAAACCCATTTCAAGTGGTTTTCATTTCATTTTATACTTTTATAGATTTTTTAAACCCAAATATGGGGGAGGAATGCATTGAACCTTAAAATATAAATGAGTTAAACATCAGCGATGCGGAAAAACGAGAAAAATGGTATAAAAAAACGTTCCAATAAAAAGGGAATGGGAAAAAAAAAAGTTTATTTGCATTACAAATGCAGTTCGAAATTCGTCGGAACAAATTCACCTGCGGAATAGGAAAAAAAAGGACCCGCTCAGTTTAGGAACATTTTTTCCATTTTAAATTTTAAAGTTTTTAATTAAAATCTCTCAAATGTTTAGCTCATATGGGACAAACTGGATAATTAATGGAGTTTATTTAATCAGGGAGTTAACGCTGTTTACGTATTAGGGCTAAGGAAAGCGGAGTTAAGAACAAAGATCCTATTAGTGAGCCTATTAAGAAATTCAACGTTTATGAAAGATTATGTCAGGATATTATGATCTACTTCCGTACCATTACCCGGGGACGTAACGAAGTCAAATTATTGATGTTGCAATATCGAGGTCATCGTATTCAAAGGGACAAATTGTGATTAATTACTTCATGTCGATTTTCATTTTAGATACAAGCAGGCATGAAATTTTTGGAAACCTTCAACTTGACGCTAACAAGGGGAGGTAAAACTTTCGGACTACATTATCGAATTTAAATATGCAAGCTCTAAGCTTTTACACTTTCTTTTAAAAAAGCGGTTGAAACACAAAGGTGCAAATCGATTCCATAGTCTGAGAGATTCTTTGCTCTGTTGAACACGTTTTGATTTCAGTTTCATGACAATTCGTGGAAACTTAAAACCACAATAGGGAAATTAATTAGAGAATGTAAAAACATGCTTATTCTCTATTCTGTACAATAGAGGGTCAACTAAAAGGCATAAATTCACAAACAAGGGACCTTTGAGTGAGAAACTGCCTGACCAGACAAAAGGAAAACTTGCAACGTATTCGAGAAAGGTCATGAATGGACTATTTAAACAAATAGTACGACGTAATTTTAAGATTTTAAAATAGTCTGAGAAGCGAGGGGTTAGAAAAAAGGCAAAATTGCTCCTTGAAGACAGACAAGCCTTGAGGGACTTTACTAATTACGGCCCTTTTGTTTTACACTCCGATAGGCCGGGAGGGAAAAAAAGAAGATCGATTCGTTTAACAAGAAAGTTTTAAAATAGTGGACAATTTATATCTTTCGTAGCAGATTCTGAAGCCTAGAGGGGCTTAAACTTTGTCGGAATCAATACCAAGAGTGACTTTTTAAGAACTTTTTTTACTTGCAAAACGAATTTTAGCCTTTTTCAATGATTAAAAGACGCAATCTGCGAGTAATACCAGAAATATCTACGACCAAGCATCTAGGATATCTAGGGCCCTAATTTTTGAAGCTTTTAAAGGTTTATTTAAGTGAACATAATAGGATTAGCATAAAATCTATTTATGTATTTTAATAACCTAATAACCGGTTTGTATCTTTTAAGGAAATTAATTCAACGCTATTATAGAATAATATTTTATAATGTAGAGTGAACATTTTAGACTAAAATTTCCCATGAATAACAAAGAATCTGTGACCTACATTTAATAAATTAATGTTTATTTTTAATTAAAAAAGTATAAAATGGATTTTATAATTAAAATTGCTGATGAACTCATTTTGAAAGAACTTGAAGCTTTAATATTACGTTTTTATCAGAATTTCGTATTTAAGTCTCTCTTTGAAATCTTGTCTGATCTCTATTGGCAATAAATTGCCTTCAGATGTTTCCTATGCCAAAAAAGGGAGGGAAAAAAAAAGTTATTTCCGACATCTCAGGAAAGACATTTTCCTGGAGATTTTTGTTTTTTCAAGTAGCACAGATAAAAAATGATAAAAATAAGTAACTTCTTTTGCTAATAGAGAAATGAAATTGAACCTTCAAAATGCCATTTCTAGATTTTTTTTATTTATTTATTTTTATGGGCGTTTTTTTATTTATTTATATGTCAAATGAGACTTTTTATCTGAAAATAGAAAATTCAACGTTTTTGGTGCCAATTTTTTTAATCATGTTGAAATTCCAACGTCTCTGGAAAGAGATTTTAACGTATAATCCTGAAGATTCTCATTTAGAATTCTCTTTGTTTTTCGAAGCCTGCGAGAGTTTTAAGCCGTTAATCCTGTTTTAATAGCTTTTGATGGCTTTTATCCAAGTCGGACGTATCCCTACAACTTTGAAGTTTGAAATAACTAAAATAAAGGAAAAAAAAATTCCCTCGTTAGGTGTTTTAGGTATGACATCTTTCATGAATTATTCATTTCGGATGGAACACTACAATTTTGCAAAGCGTTTTCAACTCCCTGAACATGAAAGGGATATGAAATTTATTCATCGAAAAGCCATTTTGGAATATTAGAACTAAAACGTTACCTTTGTCGTCCGCCCTGAATTCTGCTTCGAGTTCAGCTTTCGAAGGTTCAGCTGCCATTGTTTTTCTTACTTTATACCCCTTGAACGCCGCTTGGATTTTTATGGCAGCTTGCTCCTCTTCTTCGATTTCTTGATCTAAAATTAAAAGAATCAAGTTAAACATTGGAGAATGTCATTCATCAAAAACAACACATGAAAGACAGCAATGTAAATTAATAGGTTGAAAATTTTGGTTGTTTTTTAAAAATTGTTTCTAAATTTTTCGTGTCATGGAGGAAGAGAAGGGAAGTTTCAACCGGAATGAGGTGATCGCGAAGATGTTTACGCTAGCAAAAGGCGATGTCGGAAAAACCGTGTTGGCTGCTAGATGCGCGATCAAAGCATTCCGCGAAACTGGATGCACCGAAATTATCTATATCGCTCTGACGATTCTTGCCAAACTCAAAATCTACGACAGAGACCTCGTAGGGAAGTTGCTCGACGTCCTCTTCACTACGAAGGGCAATTTCCTCTGCATCTTCTCCCACACTGTTTTTAAAATAGCGCCCAATCTGACATACGGCATCGTCGACGATAAAGAGACAAGCGAATATTTCCTAACTGTCATGAGCAACCGTTGCTACGAAGTTCACGAGAACATTGTGAGATTTGTCGACGTGCCAGTTTTCGGGCTAACGCTTGCTGCGATTTCTGCTTTTATGGGAACCAACGCTTCCGTCCTTTTATTTCTTCGACACGGAGCCAATCCATTCAAAGTAAATCTTAGAGTGATTTTCGGAGTAGAATCAAAACTCAAAACGGTTTTTTTAGTTTTCTCAGCTCCCTTTGAACCGACTTGAAATTTTTAGGGCTTTTCCGTATCACAATTTAGTCGGTATTCAGCTGAGAAAACTTTGAATCAGAATACCATACTTAGGAATCAACGATCAGCGTTTTTCTAATGACATTTATAGGTGCAGCGTATATTAGATTCTCCTTATGAAGAAAGGCAGGGGGAGCTTATACGCTTCGTCGCCAGAGCGACGCCTTACCCTGATAAAAATCTACGCGAATTCTTAGACCTTCCTCAGCCACCGACTTTGAAGCATTTGTGCAAATTCGCCATTCGATATCGCCTTCTAATCAACGATTTACTCCCGATCGGAATTTCGGCCCTTCCTCTTTTCCCCCGATTGCAAAACTACCTCGATTTATTAGAAGATTAATAAAAATCACAAAATTCTGTCTTATTGGAAACTTTTGAGTAAAACTGGAGTAAACAAGGTCCTTCCAATTTCGATCTAAGATTTCTTTTAGAAGGGCATCTTCATTGCGTGATCAATCTAAAGTGTCACGCTAACTTTTTTTTAGTAACCCTTTTTAAGAGCCCATTGAAATAAAAAATCAAATCGATCTGACCTTAAATTTTTTATTTGTTTACATTTTACATAAGTAAATACATCCTTTTTTATTATCTTGACCTTGTTTTAACTGCTTTGTGGCTGTATAACGAAGGTTTCTTTGTATCGATCTGTTTTTTTTTATACTACTTACTTCATTCTCATCTTTAGCACCGACAATATTTTGTGACCTTATGCCCTTTTGACCTAGTCTGAATAAACATACGTAAACAATGTGATTCCAGATCAACCCGCTTGATTTATCCGATTTTCTTGTTATTCTCAACTTTTGGATAGCCCGTTTGAGCTTGAGGGGCTGATGTGTGTTCTAACTTGTAGGACATCAAAGCCCTTTGACGGAAATTGATCCTTCTTGAAGAAGCTGTTGCATTCAATTCTATTGGCTGTTGTTATTGTATGTCCTCCTTTCGGAGAATGCGTAATTTTAACTTTTTCGCGGTGATAAGAGAGTGGTGAGTGTGATGGGTGAGTGGGGATGATGGGATTGTGGAAGAATTTCTTGGGAGTGGGCGAAGGAGAGTAGGGGAGGTGATGGAAGGTTGGGGTGGTGGGAGAAGTGATTAGAGGGGAGGTGGGGATGTGGAGAACCGAATTTTTAAGAAAGTTCGAGTTATGGACTTCACCTACCTTTGGGGGAAGGTAAGGTAAAGGTTAGGAATAGCTGGGAGGGGGTCGAGGAGGGTAGTAGAAGTGATGAGGGAGGAGTGATGGTGGACGTAAATGATGGGATTTGCTGAGAAATGAACTTTTTTTTACCATCCACTTGGTTAACACCAACAAAAATTGAAATTGACAGCAGAACTCCCTTTGGGCTCATCCTGTCAGACTAACCTAGATAAGGAAAATAAAAATAGCCATGTTTTTCAAAGTTGAATATCACAATTCCCACTGGTCCCATCCACTTGCTAAAACTTCTTCTTATCACTTTCAGCAAGCGCTATGCCAAAACATTAGGCCAGGGAGATACCTTGAAAATGGATTTGTCAAGTAGGAAGGTAGTTTTCAGTTAAAAATAAAAGTCAAATCAAAACTTATATGATCAATTGAGCTTGGCTTCTTTTCTTATTACGACCCCTCTGATCTCGAGTCTATTGTCGAGACCTTTTTGTCCGACATTCTTTTACCGAAGCCAATGAAAGGTATCGATCAGACTTACTTTTAACGAACAATCTGAGGGTTTTTTTCCTTCCCCAAGTTGGATTTATTCCGACTTAGTTAGGGGCCGCACACCTCCAAGTGTTATTCGCGGTGAGAGTAAAAAGTTACCAAAGTGAAAACTTCATAATAAAGAGTTGAAGGAAAAAAGTTCGTTTTGCCCGAGAAAACTTAAGCCCGAGCAGCGGTCGCCGTGGTCTGCCCATTAACAAATTTCCACCACCCTCCAATTTCCAAACATTGTCATGTTTAACTGTTTACCCAGCTTGAAATTTCCAATCCCCCCTGTTTACACAATTGAGGGAATAAATTTCCCTCAAAAATGAACAAAAACGAACCTTTTTAAGTCATTAGCAAAGTTCATTATGCTTCTTTTCTTATAATGAAAAGCACAATTTAAAGTAAAAAATAAACTAATTAGCCTGAAAACGTTATCGCACAATAAAACTCATTAAAAAACGCAATTATAACTTTTTCTTTAACTTTCCAACAATTATTTCTTCTCTAGATCAATCCATAAACCTAAAATTATCATTATTTTTTTGTCATTGGTTGTTTTCAGAGTGAATAAAAAAAGAGAAGATTGCTGATTGGATTTTTTTACTTCGACTTTTCTCATGAAAAAAAGATAAAGCATTTCGTTTTTGTTCTTTTCTTTCATGGAGACAAAAGCATATCTGACACCGCTTACTGATAAAGTTCAAAATGGAATCGAGCTCTAAAAATAGCCAATTTTTTTCATCGTTGTTTCAGATTGGATATCAATATTAAATGAGGATTTTGAAAAGTTGTTAAAAAAAAAGAGCTCGAAAAATACCTAAAAAAGCTTAATTATTCAAGAAAATCGAAAAGTTAAACATTATCATTTTGACAATATTGTTTACGTGGAAAAGCCTTTTAGAAGCTTCAATTTCAGGTTTGAAAGTGAAGTACGGTTAAAACCCATTTGCTTCCGAAATGTTTGAACAGAGATTTTCATTGTGTGCGATCATGGTTTAGGCACATTTCCTCCATCTCCTTGTTTCCTTTCGACCGAATTGAAAATCCTCAAAGCGAATTCAAACATGGAGTAGAATAGTAATGAGAGGATTAAAGCAAGGCTTCCCAATGGATCCCGATTAATTAAATCAAACTGATAAATCAAGTTTTAAGTTAGTTATTTGCTTGTATATTGGCTTCGCTCAGGTGGACAAACGGGAAGTAATATCGAAGCCCCCCGTTCTCTTTTTACCCTTTCGAGAACTTCAATATCCTGAACATCTTCCTGTCCAACTTTTATTTTTCATCTGACAAAACGTATAAATCCTTAAAACCCAAAACGAGTAACTTGAGTCAAAGTAATCTAAACTTGGGGAAATCCGAAATCCCCCGAGGGAACGCTAATTAGGACTCTCTGTCACTTGCTTAACACGGCAACAAATGGATTTATATTAAAAGGATTATTATAAAATATTGAAATTTAAGCGTTTAAAACAAGATATTTTACAAAGAACAGAATTGAAAAACCGTGTCAGAGGAAATATAGAATGTTCAATTAAAGTACACTTCAAAACATGGACAATTTTTCCCTACATACCGTAATAAATTGGGAAAATAAATCAGGAAAAGTTAAATAAGATTCAAAAATTGGCTCCCGGACGGGAATCGAACCCGCGTCTTCGAATTGGTACTCCAACGTGCTATCCATTACACCACCGAGAACTGATAATGAATGGATAACATTTCGGGAAGACAATCGACAGCTTTCGGAATACCTCTAGTTGAAGGACTTTCAGGCTGGAATATTTTGAATTTACCAAATAATGAATGAAAAGTTGAAGAGATTTGAAAATTGGCGTCAAACGGTTGAGAAAACGAAAGCTGTCGATTGTCTTCCCGAAATGTTATCCATTCATTATCAGTTCTCGGTGGTGTAATGGATAGCACGTTGGAGTACCAATTCGAAGACGCGGGTTCGATTCCCGTCCGGGAGCCAATTTTTGAATCTTATTTAACTTTTCCTGATTTATTTTCCCAATTTATTACGATTGTAATCCTGAGGTGCGGTCACCTCGATAACGAATAATTAGATTGATATTTTCCCTACATATTTATCAAATGAAATTCCATATTTGGAATGAATATTGACAAAAAAAATTACAATTTTTTTATATTTGGTTAGCCAGTTGGCTATTCTGGATTTTTATATTGTGCCGAAGTGTTGGGTTTTTTATAGAAACGAGCCCACAAGGGGGTGCGAAATGGATTCTTTTCGCCTTAGAAAAGTGTCACACTATGAAAGCCTTTTACTCCCCTTGCCAACATTTCACACATAAAGTTTCCAGTTTGTTTTCCTTTCCGACATGTAGGGTTTACTTCTGTCGAAATAAAAATAGATCGTTTTAAATAAGTTGTGGCTAACCTAGGGGAAAGGGAATTTGGGTCGTTTAGTAAATTGACATTTGGAGTTGCCGGAGTGTAAATACAAAATGAAAGGGCCATCCGAAGCCACGCGAGGGTTAAAGGGTTGAAACTGGAATTCATTAGTCATTTATCTAAATCGAAAGTCGAGTAAGTAGTGGCCGAAAATAGAACTCGAGACATTTTATCTCGGAATAATTCAACGTTTTACAACCCCGGATATGTCCATGTATTTTATAATGTAACGTCTTCCGCCTTGGGAAAGTTCCCTTCTGGGCTCTACTTTCCTTTTAACGTTAATATTTCAATAGGTTTAATCGATGGAGTCGGAAATCTCGGTTTGTTTACTTATTTTGAAGGGGTGAAAGCGTATTTTTGGTGAGTGGACGTTTATCGACCGGACCTTGTGAACTGGACAGTTTTCGTTGGAGGGGATTTACCTTTAAACTTAAAACCTTGGATTAAATTCCGTTGAGCCCCGAGCTTTTCGGTCGTTTCTACGTTTTGGTCAGGGATGCGGCACTAATTCAACTCAGGAGGGGAATTCGAGATAAAAATGTTACTCCGTAACTTTAACTACAATTTAATCTATTGTTTAAATAACTTCACAATAAACTAGACATTATGATTGTCCCATAAAAGCTGCAAGTTTGGAGAAGGTCAGAAAAGTGGCCTTTAGAGGGGTCTGGAAGGTAACTGGTTGGCTAGAAACTTCATTAAAAGCTAGAATATCAGGCCATCGTCCCTAATCCCTGATTGCGAGTATTTTCCAATTGACTTAACCTGGAAAGAACATGCTCAGCATCAAAAGTTGCATGGTTGGTCGACATTGCCAACTCTTCACCACTTGAAGGATTTCAGGTCCAATCTTCAACTTTAACCAGATATATAGAGAGGAGAGGCTGGTGAGGTGGGGGTAGGTTGGGGGGAAGTTTGGGGGAGGTAATTAGAGAGTCAGGGTACATAGTGGGAAGAACGTTGGGGGGAGCTGATGACGGGAAGTGATGGAGAGGTGAAGGGGATGTGTGGAGGGTAAAGGGTGACCAAATGAAAGTTTTCGTTTTTCTTACACCGATCTTCAATTTTTACCACCAATTAGTAGAACTCTTAAAATCTGGCTAAAAGGGTCTTTTCTTGTGAAAAAGGTTCAAATCTAACCTACAAATATTCAAAATCTGGTGAAAATCCGGCTGAAAACGTTCTTTGTTAGTCGAAAAAGGGTCAAAATCTAGCTGAAAAGGGTATTTTTCGTCAAACTGGGTCAAAAATGAAAAGTGTCTTTTCTTGTCCAAACGGTTCAAAATCTGTCTGAAAAGGATCTTTTCGTCTCAAAAAGGGTCAAAATCTGGCTTAAAATGGCCTTTTCTTGTGGAAAAAGGTTCAAAATCAGGCTGAAAAGGGCCTTTTTTCGTCAAACTGGGTCAAAAACCGTATGAAAAGTGTATTTTCTTGTCAAAAGTCATGGGAGGGTTGGGGAGTTTGGGTGAAGTAGTGAGGTCCGTAGAGATTGAAATTGTTGATAAAGTTATAGTAATGGGCTTTATTCTCCATACCACATTTTGTGTATTTAATCCCCTCTATATGATTTCCCTCTGTATAAATACCATCTCGAGATTTACGAAGTTTTAGCTTTCGTCCTTTAGATTCTGGAGCCCGAGGTTAATGACACATGTGACCTTCGATGTCCTTTTGTTTACAAAGCCCTAAATCGATCGTGAAGCCTTCCAAGTAAATAAATGAATCCCATCATCATCCGTGCAACAAAACCTTTCCTTACATTGTTCCATTTCGTCCATTTTACAAAAAAAGAACTCGTTAGGGATAATAAAGTTCTCGTTAATCTACATAGATGGAACTAATTCAAAGTTACATTAACTGGTTTAAAACATTAAAATGCCTCTTTTACCCTCTTTTTGAATATAAGGACCAGTGATTTCACGTTATAAATTATTCAAACGTCAAACACTGGCACAAAAGACTTGTTTCGCCCCTGAAAAAAATATGTTTACCGAAAAAGGTAAGCAAATATTTTTTTATCCTTCGTTTTCTATTAAAAGAGCAAAATAATTGATTAACGTTTTGTTTCTGACAAAAATAGAATCATGTAATTTATTTATAGTAGGTTCTAGTCGATAATCATAAATGAACTTCAATCTTTTGTATTGCAATATTTATGAGATTCAATAGGCATTTAGAAAACTTCAATATGAAGTGTTTTTGGGGAACAAAATGTGACCTTTAGGGCCAAAAGGATTTTGTGGATTAACTCTCCCCTATGGTATTTATCATATTTAAGTAAGAAAGTAAACACAGGAGAGTATTGATTATACCGAATCCCTTTTCCTACCTCTGGAAATTTCTGGCTGGTCCCACCAACCCCCCCTGGGGGGTTCGAGGAAAATTATTCATAGAGGCAACTTCTGTGCCTACCGGAATCTTTAAATTAGGCCAAACGTGGGGCGATGGGATAAGGAAAAATATAGGACGCAGCTTCTCTATTCGCCAAGAAGACAATTTCCTTCCGAAAATCCTTTAAACCCTTCAATGATCCTCTATATAACCTTCAAAATCCTCTGGAAATAATAAACCATGGATTCAATACAGGTTTTAATATTTCCATTTCTCGACAATTTCACATAAAAAACAGCGATTTTTTTTTAAAAAGGCAATTTTGTTTTTTCTCTTGATTTTTAATTATTTCCTTTATGGCTCATCGGATAAGAGCGGACATGGGATTAAAAATTTAGAGATCCTTTTGAACATGAAAAATCTCTTGGAAGGGAAAAGATAATTGACTTTTTGAGGTCGAGTCAAAGTAATAACGACCCTTTCTAAACCTGTCTTAACGGTTAATGAGATTTCTTAAGTTTTAAAAAGGAATAAGCAAAGAATATTATTACTTAAAAATCGTTACATTATAATAAAGCTTTTCAGCGGAAAATAAATTGTTTTAATTAAGTTTTACGCAGTGGTTTGCTGTTTGAGTGTTTAACAAGCTATAATTTAAAACTTGTGGGTTTTCTGACGTGAGAATAGAAGCATGACGGTAAAGTTGCTCGTATGAGGAAAATTAGCTTTTCTAAAATAAGTTTATTGTAAGCCAATTTTTTTATTTTAAACGTAAACTTTTTATGGAGCGGAAAAAGTATCAATCAATTTAAACCTAGATAGAAGTGGCCCCTTATTTGCATAGTAATACCGAGGAGGCCTTTTATTCAAGAAATATGCAAAACCCTATAGATTAAACTGTCTCATATTAATTATTTAAGAGAGTTTTAACCTAAAAAGTTATTTGAATACAGTAGTTGAACCTCAATTGATTGATGAAAGTGACGTTTTATGTTCGATCGATCATTTTCTTGGAAACTAATCGCCAAGAACAGGGAGAGCCGGCCTTTGATTAATCTCCGTTGAACTAATGACCTTCTTTGAGAAAGATAATTATAAAACTGGGGGGAAAAAAATTAATTTTTTAAAAGTTAAGCATCGTTTTGTCTTCTATAAATATAAGAGAGGCCGGTCATTAGTACTCCCTTGGGTTAATCTTGTTTATGAAAACGAGATTACGGAATTGAGAACCCAAGCGGAAAACACTTAGATGGTAAATTGACTAAAAGCAAGTCCGTGCCTGGGTAAAGAGAGGGTTGATAACGTAGTTTTTGATTATAAAAGCATCATATGAGATGATAAAAAAAGTTAGGCAAAACCGTACTGACCGATATGTAATGATGGTTTAGTCTACTCATCAAACTAAACAAGAATCCTTAAGAAAAAACGAATCAGTGTTCATTTTCTTGATGGTAAAAAGGCCTTGAACTCACTATTTTGATCAAAAACCAATGAAAGAGGCTTTTTTTAAAAGCTTTTTCTTAAAAAATAATGTTGGGTGGTTTTGTTGAGATACTAAACTAGGTTGAATTGAGGTAACGATTCGTGGAATCGTGCATTATTGCTGTCAGCTTCAGAGTGGCTCATTTCAGGCATTAAGGAACAATTGAATCCCCACTAAATTTCCAGAATCGATATCCACATTCCATTGAATATTTCATCTGGATTGAATCGACAAGGTATGTATTAAATTTGGAATCGGGGGCAACTGTAGGATGATAAAGTGTAACCATTCTAATGGGATAAAGTCTAATAAAGGGAGAACCCCCAAGACTTGACTTTATTGGGGGAAAGAAAATGACTTAGAGGTCTCTTCCACCAACAAACTCGGATTCACCCCCACAGGGGAAATAAACTTCTTCATTGACCTACTTGTAGTTCATGTTCATCCATCTTGTAAAGACGTTAAACACGTTTTATTTTTTTTTCTCACCCACGATTTTCTTTTCACTAGATTGAAAAATATCACAGAACCTTCAACAATTTAGAATTGTTACATTCTTAGGTAAATATTTTTTCAAAAAATACTACAGACATAAAAAAAGACCTTTTCTCTTTTCCTTAAGTAAACCCAGCCATTTTTTCCCCTTACAGTTTCCTTTTCTTTTACAAAACATCACTTCCTCTCTCTAAACAAAGCTCACAAAGATCTTTCCTTCGAAAAATACACGAAAAAACAAAAGGTTAAGACATCCTTTTTACAAAAAAACTTTTTAATTGGGATTTTTTCTTCATTTATTTTCAAATCGAGATTAATTTTTCGTTAAAAAAGCTCAATCAATTGCGGTTTTTTCCTTAAAGTGATTTTTCGTTTTTAAAAGTTGAAATCACTCAGTTTGATGAACTGGAACAATAAATATTTCATGATTGCAGGAGGTATCCAAACTTATGACGTTGCGGATTTTCAGATGATTGATGGAGGATTCAGGAAAATATGGCCATTTTTGTACTGAAGCATTATTATGGAGCATTAGGTAACAAAGTATACAATTTTTACAAAAATGTGGCATGGAGAAGGAACCTCATAGCTCGAACTTCCTCAAAAATCAGCAGATCTCTACTAACACTAAATATAAGATACCTATCATTTCTCCAACTTACCCTCCCATCATTCTCAAAAACCTCAGACCCCCATCACCTCCTCGATCTTCCCTCTATCATCCAAAATGTTCCTTCCACCACTCTCAACCTTCCACACCCCACCCTGTGGTCCAGTAGCACACCAGAATGAAAGTACATCGAGTAACATGATTGTGCTTTGTAGTTTTCGATGTTCCTTTTTCTAATCATACCCGAACGTGCTTGCACATCTTTTCCATTTTACAAAAGAAAAAGTTCCGTCTTAAGAATTTCCCCAACAAGTGAGCTTGAAAGATTTATTCCGTTGTATTGAGCGTGAGATTAGACGCGGAGCCTTCGGGAAGATAAGAAGCCTACTTCTCCCTTGTGTAAGATTCACGCCTGCCCACGGCAAAGGAAGATAAGAAAATCAAACGCACTCCTTCTATCTTTGGTATTCCTCCTCCCTACGATTATTATAAATCTTCCAACTTGGAGATCATAATTTTAAAACTTTTCAAATAAATTCGATCTCGAAGAGCCATTTTATTTAAATGGCTTAAGTTATATTCAACCATAAAGAATCCAACCCAATATTATTTTTTGAAAATTTGAGGTACCGGTGTATTTTCAAGACAAGAAATGAAGTTTTTTCCATCTACAAATAGACCGACAAGATATATTCATGTCGCGTGTTATTATTGAATCATTCAAAGCAGGTTGGGGTTCGTCAGATAACGGTTTTTCCATCGAACCCAATCGTACGAAGTTGCATTTCTTCTGATATTATCAACATTGGTTTTTGCCCGATCCCCGGAGAATTTCGAGCTAAAGGGGTTTTCCCTTTAATGCAATAGATCGAGATAAGTCGATTCCAGAAGGCGATACGGACAAGAATCGGGTCAGAACACTCTACGGAATTACACCTTTAAAAAAATTATGATTTTTTTCCCCACCAATTATCAGTCCTCTCCGTTTATTGGGAAATTGGTTTTACGATTACCAGAAGACCTATAATCTATAAAATAAGGATGCTCTGGGACTCATTTGAGTATGTTTTTCTTCTCGTGCTACTCTGCCATTAAGAAACACGTGTTCAAGTAAAACTGTTTTTTCCGCTCCACGACCACCCAATTTCTTCTGTCTACTCAAAAGTAAACATTTACCCTTTCCACTTTCCTTTCCATCTCAGGAGTTTCCCGGTCTTATTTTGATCCTGGGCCGAAGAAAAAACCACTAATGGGCCCCCTTGGAAAAGTACTCTTCTTCCTTTTAAAAGTCTTTCAACAACAAAATGTTTAAAATAAAATTTTTTATGAAAAAAACGTCCTAAAAAAAGTTTTTGATTAAAACTTTTTATTCGAAAGAACTCTTCCTTTCGTTTCTATTTTATCACTTTGGTTTGGGTCAATATACGAATAAAGAAAAAAAGACCTTTCCTAACTCTTGAAACCAAGAGAAAAGTATTTGTTTTCGGACTTTTCATTCATTCAAATAACCTAATGGCAATAAAAATTGACCCTGAACAGAAAAACAAGTCTTTTTCTTCTTTTTAGAAGCTTAAAGAAAAAAACTTTTGATAAGCACTAAAAGCATGACATAAAAAAAATCAATAATAATTTTCATAAATAAAACGCCCCTTTGACACCATATCAATGACTTCAAAAATTATTAATATCGATAAACTTTTTACGTTTTCATATCACGATTTCTTGTTATAGGGAACATTCTGGAGGCCCTATAAACTATAAAGCATGACGTGACACCAAGGATCTAACGGCCGTTTAATGCTTGGATGAAAAAGAGAGGAAAATTTTAGAAAAAAGGTAGAAAAATCCCATTTTTGCATGACCCTGACAGCGAAAATACGTTTTAATGCAAACTCCGACATTCATTATGAAATACGGAGAGGAAAAATAAAGGAAAACCTTTAAAAAAGGCTAAAATTCCCAAAGGAGAGAAGACACTGATCATGAAAGAATCGGGTTTAAAACTTTGACGCACTGGGATACCTTCTAAGCCCTTTTAGAGAGAGGGAAAAAAGGTTTAAAAGTCTTATCGTGAAGCAATTTATTTTTCATGGGTCTTAACACTTTTATCGAAAAATTCCTACGTAGAGGAATGTTTTTTTGTTTAAAATAGAACACTAAAATGTGCTTTGTAAATTTTAGTCCGTGTAAAACAAATCTAGAGATCTGCAGAACATTCTGCATAGGCCACATGAGAAATTAAAAAGTTTAATTGAAAAGATAAATTCAAACGAGCTGTCTTAAAAACAACCCTGCAAACGAGCTTGTTTAAACCAAAGTTTATGCAATTTTTTAGACTTTGTTCAAAGTTAAGACTATTGAGAAAGTTATCATCAAAGGGAGCTCCCGACAAGTTTTAGCTAATATTGAAAAATAATTTAAATTAAAAGTTTCAATTTAGAACATGAAGCAATTTTGATTTTCATCTCACAAGTTTAATTTATTAAAACAATTTTATAACTCACTCAAAGTGGAGGCAAATATAGAAAGTTTGCCGTTTAATTTGTTAGGTGTACGAGAGAATTATATAGGTATTTCAGAATCTTTGATAAACCTCTTTGTTTAATTTATTCAACAAGTTTACACTGAGATGAAACATTCCGACATAAATTTCTATGTCCAGGTGAGTGCCTACGCTATGGGAGAGCAAAAGTACCCCCCGGAGGTCTTTCCGAGAAAGTTCTCGGAATTTGTCAAAGTTTAATTCGTAGACTAATCCTTTAAGGAAACGTTCAAAAAGTTCCTAATTCTGGCCTACTTTGGAACTATCTAAAATATTCGATTTTTTCAAATTATTTAGAATGATTGATTGTTCTCGGAACCGTTTTTTCCTTCTTCCGGAGACGAAAACAAACTGAAGAAAAACGAAAGGGCGTTTCCAAAAAGATAATAAATAATCCTGGCTAAGTTTCTTCAAAGTTTTCCCCCAAAGGGACAAATTTCGTCAAATCATTTTCTTTCTCACAGCTCAAAACTTGTCAAAACTTATATACGTAATTCGATTTTCTTCCGCTGGTCGAAAGGTAACTTCCGAATCGTGTATCAAAAATGTGAATCAACAACTTTGTATAGCTCTATTTCTTATAACATGACTGCAATATCAAAAAAACTTTTCTAATCAAAGGAAATCTGAAAGATCTTGGGTAGCATAGAATTTTATTCTCCTTGATAATTAGACGCCCAGCGAATGAGCACGAATTCTTTTCATTTTGTCCGGTCCAATGAAAGCCTTTTGAAATAAATTGCCTTTTGTTTCCTATCCCTTCTACACTGAGATTAATGATCGCTTTGGAATAAACATCCTTCGTATCACAAAAGGCTGTTACTGTAATTATTATATCATGCATCTTCCACATTCTGGTAAGAAATAGCCTCAACAACAAATTTTTAAAATTTTCAACTTTTAATTTCCAACTTTTACTATTATGCAACTCGCCAAGGGCAATGCAATTTTAACTAAATAATAGCCATTCATGACTTAATAGATACCTTAGTCCGCATTTGTATGACCGTCAAATAGGATGAACAAGAAGTTGAAATTTTGTGCTTTTATATCGTAGGGCATACCCGTATAACCTTAAATGGTTCGGTTAGACAACTATTGACTTCCTGACAATGATGTTCACCTCATCTACATCTACATCATTAATTTTCTCCAACAAGGGAATTCCGAAGACAAATGCATGGCTGTAGGTTGCATTAACTTTATAACTAACTTCATTAAATTTTGAAAAATAGTTTTCTTGGTGAAAAAGGAAATGCAAATTAAATTAAAAGAAGTTTTACTTTAGAATAAACTTATTTAATTTGACACGTTTTTATTTAAAAAGTTGAAAAAGGTAAACAAGTTTTCTGGGTTACTTAACGTGACAATCCAAGTTTAAATTGATATGCGCGAAACTTGTACAATGGGAATTCTGCCTTCCACTTGCAGTTTCTCGTTTAAAACAATAGACGCACATAATGGGAGGGTCATTTGGAAAATGACTTTGTATAACAATTAAGTGCGTGGGACGTTCGATGGAAAGTTGGAATATTTTGAATCTTGGAAATAGCTTTCATTCCTTGACCTCTGATGTTGGCTCTGTTCAATCCTACCACCCCCCTGCCTCTTTTTACCTCATTCCTAACCCTTCAGAGCCCGCCTGACGCTCCTCTTATTGGGTATCATGTAAATCTCCCCCTTCTTACATTCCTTTTCCTCGAGGGTTCTCGTGTCAGAAAGATAACAAATTGCTGAGCAAATTTCAGTTTTTTTTTTATTAATATTCACACTTTGAATATATTTTGCGTCGCTGCCCTAAAAAAATGGGGACACGAGAGGCTCGTAAATTCTCAAATTTATGCCGGAAACGTTGGGTTTTCGGGTTTGAAATTAACAAGTTTTAGAATTCTTGTGGATTCTCTACCTCAAGACCCTTTTACATTAAATAAATAAAACGCCCTTCAACCATCCCTTTTATTAGACCGTAAATAATTAAATCAAAATTGAAACAATTTTAAACATTATAGTTTATTTTACTGCTTATAAAGATATTAAGTTATAAAAATGGGCCAGATTAGGGGCTAAAAAAAAGTCTCGCGTGGCAAAACTTTTTCTAAGCCAACGTTAGATAAAAATTTGAAACCTCGTGGAGCAAATATTGGATTAGGCCAAGGTAAAACTTTTTGATATTTTATTGGTTCACGCGCCGTTTCTAAAATTTATTTATAAGCGATGGTTATTAAACGGAGCCTTTTTCGCGATAAAAGCGTCCCCTTTATCAGATAACACTTTTAAAAGGTTCTTTATCGACTATCGAGAGAATTTTCAATATCAATTTTCATCCTATTTCAAGTTTTAAGCCAAGTAAAAAATTAAATATTAAAAAATAGAGCAATCTTAACTTCCTGTTACGAACTTAGCTTGTTTGTTTTATGGTCCATTTTTATTCATTTATTTAAGGGGTTGAGATTAGTCTATTTATTTTAAAAGTTATTTCATTTTTCGAAGCTTGTTTTTCCCTTTTTATCCCGTTAATAGCTGATTCGGGATATGTTCTCTTTGTTAAAAGGCTTCTAAAATCGTTAATCCTTTGTTTATTCCAAATCCATTTCATTTTCATTTCAAAACAGAAGGAAAAAAACGTTTTTGTAAATCGAGAACATCCAGGAAAAACAAAATATTCCCAAAAGTTTCCCCGGGTCGCTTGAGGCTAAAAATCTTCAATTATTTTTTTCAGGTTCAAATCCTTGTTAAATTGTTATGCCTCAATTATTAAGTAGAAAAAGATCTAAAAAAATATTAAACTTTTCAATTATCTTTTCGACGTTACCTTGGAAATATTTTAATTTTAAAAATGGATTTTTTATAAGCCATAAAACGGTCTTTAAGAAACTTATTCATGAGAATTCGTAAAAAGATAATAAAAATGATACTGAGAGGTTATAAGATTTAAAAAAGATATGAAGCTGTGAGGAGAAAATTATACCCCTATTTTCTGGGAATCGATTAACATGATAAAAACGGGGAGGTTTCCTGGTTCTGAAAAATTCAAACTATTTTATGCAGCCATGTTTTTATTTATTTAAAAAAACGATGGAGAAAAATGTATAGGGTTTTTCAAAAAATGATTTGAGGTTTGAATCAAGTGTTGCGTGATTCCGCCCTCCTCGCCCGAAAAAAAAAAAGGGCTGAAAAAATGAATGACAAGAAAAAAGTGACGTGAGATGTTCCACCTATCACGCTCGACCCTCAAAAATATTAGACGAGGATGAAATGTCGGTTTTTTCAACTCCTCATTTTCAGCAGAAAAAAAAACTTCCACTTTCAATGCAAAAAACTAAATAAATCTATCAAATTAAAATTGATGAACATTTTCAATATTTTATGAAAGCAAACAATTCGTGAACAACTATAATAACTAAAATAAATCAAAATTGTCCAGAATGGTCTAAAATGTGATATCTAAATGGAAAAATTGTGAAAAATTAATTTTCTTTTCCAATGATGAACTTTATGTTTTTACTGTGTATCTAAAATGCAATAAAAAAAACATCCTTTTGTTTTTTGACAATTGAAAATTTTTGTGCTATAAAAAAAGTCGATTTTCTATCTCTTACACTCGGTTAGTCAGAAATGGCGAATAGAAAAGAATCTTTTGTTGCCATTTATAAACGAAAGATATTCACGCTTGTATTGGCAACCGCTAATATTTTATTGTATTTTAAAGGGGGTCTTCGGTAAAGTGCAAAAACAAACTTACGAAGCAGTTCTAGAAGGTAGAAAGTTACTACGAATGAAGGCGGCCATGCCTTTAGAGTATCCTGGTCAAAGCCACCATGATGCTCACCTCAATGACGTTGCAACAGTCAGGCCGAGATAATATTTTCAAAAGTTCAATAAATGGGAACAGTAGCTTTGAAATTCAACCCTTTATTGGCAATGAAGAAGGGAAGACGACACCACTTGAATATGTGACCGTAAAAACTGAGTCGAGGGCTTTAAATTAGATGCCTCTTTGAATCTCAATTTCAGGTTTATTTCAAAGGTATCACCGTTTCCCATCTAGGTTTAGGGTGATGCTACTTCGATCCAGCAAACTTGTGATTTTAAACCCCGCGAATTAAACTTTCATGGCGGAAGATACTAAATTATATCACTATATTATATAATATAGAAGAGCTATATCGGGAAATTATATAAGTGTAGGTTTTATCGTTAAATCAATTTCAGCAAATAAGAAATCTAAGAAAAGAAACAATTTTGTACGATGGCAAAATTTGATTGACAGTTCAAATTGCGTGAAATGAGGGAACGTTAATAGTTTGTAATGGATGACCCCTAGCCCGTTCTATTCTGTCACCTTCAGAGTTCAAATGTTAGGTTTTACTTCCTAAAATATTTTAATTCAATTAAAATGAACAATTTAGTAATAAGAATTCAAAATGGACCAATTAATGATTTCCAAAGAAATGAAGCTATTGAGGTCGGCGTTATACACAGAGGATCAATAAGATATTTCTTTAATGTGCACTTTTACTTAATTTCTTTGGAAAATTCCTCCACTGTTTGTTCCAAGAACGTCCCTTTGCCTCACCCCCTATAACATCCATTGGTTTGATGATCAAAGTCTAAATTCCAAACCTTTGACCGATGCTAGCCCACACTGTACATAAAAAAATTTAAAAAAGTTATTACTCTTACTCTTCATATTATGTAAAACAAGATTTCCCTTGCCTCACCCCTAGGGCATAAGGGGAGCTAGGACCGCAGTGGACGGTCACCCATCCAAATTCTTACTACGGTCGAAGACCACTTATTTCTCGCTCCATTGCACTTAAGAGCCCCAAAAATTTTCTAGAACTACTTTTCCGAACCAAGAAAATTTTAATGTTCCCTCAATTTTTAAGTTCTTAAAAATAAATTTCATGAACAATATTAGTCATTGATACACCCAAGAAAACACCCAATTTTCTAAATCATTTTTAAGAATTAATTGGACGCATTAAGTTTCGATTACAATATAGAATAAAATGGATAATAGAGAATGTATGGAACAACACCGCCAGAGGCCTTCCTCGGTCCAGATTAAAGTCGCTGAAGAACAGATATTGAGTTATCAACTAAATAAATAGTCTCATAACTTTGGACGAAATTTCTTCATTTTGTGCTCCATCCATCTCTCTTTCGCATAGTTTCTATCCTTTAAGATTGTTCGAGTTCATAGCTTTTCTTATAAAAATATAAAAAATTCCTCAACTTTCTTGTAAAAGAATGTAGATGCAATTATCCTCTTATATACTTTAGAAGTTAAAAAATATAAGCTACAGTTTTTAGTTGCAAATAACGATTAAAATTTAATGTGCTACAGTTTTTCAAAATGGTACGAGTGCTTCAAAAATTGACAGATAGTAGTCGTGAGATAATACAGAATAAAGTAGCAAAATAAAAAAAAAATTTTCCCCCATCCTCTTTCAAGAATAATTTAGGTCTCCTTTGCAGGAAGGGGTGCACTCACCCTTTTTCTTTTTCGGCTTAAAAGCTCTGCGAGGTTCAAAGCGTCAACTCTGCCTTTAGACTGAACTTCGAACCCGCGCGGTCCCTTGAACAGTGGAGGGATCTCGTGAAAAGCCGGGAAACTCCGGCCCCGACCGGGTTTTCAACCCTCCACCATGTCCACATTCGGTCGGAAAAAGGCTTTTTTATTAGTTTTTTTTTTTCCTCCCCTATCCTCCTAATTCACCAACCTGCCTCCTATACTCATGAATGCACTGTCACATTTTATTTGTCTTCATTATCACCCCTATTTTTTTAGTCCACGATCGTAAAATATTCACAGCATATATAATATGTAAATGAATAAAATTTAACTTTAAAAAGTGTGTTTAAAAATTTTTGATCCATAAATACGTTTTAGGAGGTCAAAGACCAAAGTTTCTTAGTTTTTCTCTATTTTCAGAAAGTATCTATCCCCCCCCCTCAAGGCTTTTTCACAACTAGTGTCAGAGCTGGAAAAAAATAAATAAATAAATAAATAAATAAATCCGCTAAAAAAATCGAATTTAGGGAGTTTTTTTGTTTTTTCTTTCATTCAAATAAGCATTTCGGAGAATAAAATTCACCTATGGGCGTATGCTTGTTATTTGGCTTCTTTCCAAAATAAAAGGGCGAAGGTTTTTTTAAACTTTTCACCATCTCTTGTTCGCGTCTGAACGCCTTTCCTTTTTCTTCTTTTCTATTTTCCCCATCGGTGAACAAAGTCTAGAACAACTCGTGTTTATTTTTTTTTCACCCCCACATTTGGCCAGCTTTTTGGTACATTGTTCAATATGAATAATATAATAAACTTTGGGCATGGATCCAAACACACAACGAGGTCGAACGTTTTCCGAGGTTTTTGGCTCGTCATTGCACCCCAACGGGTATAATTTAACAATTTTCGAAAAGGTAAATCGCGCGTTTATAACGAACGGTTCCACTTTGCCGAAAAGAGAAAATTCTCTCTTTCTCTTCCAATCTCGTTAATACATTTAGGCCAAGTCATTCCGTAAACCCAACAAGAAACCGTAAACAAAATTTCCGAGCCTGAAAAACCGACTTTTACGAGCTCTTTTCATTAAAAACTTGCCCTTTCCGTTGCTAGGGGGAGGAAAGAGGAAAACCTTTATATGCGTTTTACATAATAGAAGCCTGGAGACTCATTCAGTATATTATTATGGCTCTTGGAACTTCTGTTTCCGCCCTTAATACCCTTCTATGTACCTCTTTAATATTCCTGGATTTAATACAGCTTTAATAAAAAATAAAAATTAAAAAATGCTGTATCCTCATCATTTTTTCGCTGTAATGGTCATCAAATTCAGTGAATTTATAAAGGTTTGAAGAATTTAGAAATAAACAAAGAAAAACAACATTAAATAGCCTGGTATAAAATAGGAGGCTTTCCCCAGAATTGGGACCGGGCTAGGGAGCTTAAGACTCTCAAGGATCCCACTCGTTGCAGAAAGGCTCGTTAAGAGTAGGGAACAAAGAAGAAACAGAAGTAACGACAAGGACAGAGATATAAAAGGTAAACCCAAAAAATAACAGCATAAATGGCAAAAGCATTCATCATCACAGCCCATGACTTTTTCCGTCGAAAAATTGATTGGCACGTGAAAATTAAGACAAAATGCAAAGTTGAAATTACGTTGAAAAAGTCTTCTTGCACCGTAAAAAAAGAAGCGAATAAAAAGATTTCCAGGTCTTATAAATGGTCTTCTCATTATTCTCGGATGTTGGTGGTTTTGAAGATTCAAGGCCTGTTAGCCTAGATGGTATCCCATTAACTATTCCTTCTCGTTCTTACTTTCATTCATAACCATTTTCTCCCGACCCTTGAGGCCTTCTCAAAAGCTGGAAGGCGACAGATTGCTCTGAATAATATTAGGCCACTTATAACGAAATAAACGCACATTTATTATAAACAATAGATGAAATAGAAGCTCACTTTTTCATGCCTTTACAAGCTCACATTCATAACAATGATATATCAGATCTTTATTTATTGAAATAGAAAATAATGTTTATAATTGGAAGAAAATCAAAGTTGAAAACGACTAAATGGGCACCAAAATAATAAATTTCATAAAAATAAAAGTAAACTCCTTGCGTGAAGTGCATGTTTCAGTCCACAGAAAGAGAATCGCTAACTTAACTGAAGTGCCACTCAAACCTTATAAACTTTATTCATACCTAGAAATCAAAAACTTTTATCTCAAAATTTTTTATTACATATTCCTCTATATTTCGACAGAATCTACTTTTCCATTTCGTACTTGAAAAATGTCCCTTCTGTTTTTTAAATCGAAAAAAATAGGCTGGGGCGATGGTTGGACGATATACTCGACCGATAAAACTTGAACATAACCTTATCTGATACTAACTAATGACTGGCACATAAACAACACCGACTTAATCCAGAAAAAAAGCCGAACCGTATATACGTACCTATGGGCTAATATTTTTAACAAAATGAAACCTTATCTATATTATTGAAAATTACGTTAATAGGCGATGAATACACGTTAATAGGCCAATAAATTAGATTAAACGAGACCAGGTAATAGAAAACTTTCTAGAAATATGAGAAATTTCAATGTGGAACAGAATTCCTTCCCAGATGGGAAACGAACCCAGGAACCCCTTGGTCCTGAGTTGTTGAATATTCGTATATATTTGAGGGTCGAAATAAGGGATGTGAAGAGATGGGTTGGAAAGGAGATAAAAGATGTCTGGAGCCAATCAGGTAGGTCGCGAGTGCCCCTGACCTCTCTCAAGTCATCTGTTACCACCGTGATTCATCGCCTTTTCTGATTTACGTCTTCAGTGACCCATAAAATGAGCTCATCTATAGATTTTCGAAAAGAAGAGGAAAAAATAAATCCCTACGGTATCATTCATGTAAATCACGTTATGAAGCAAAACAAGCGGAAAAACGTGGAACATGTATGGAATCTTGCCGCAACCCTCATAAATATTCTGTGTTTTTGAACGGACGAAATTCCCTTAAAATTCACACCATTTTTTCAAACTTTTTAACTTAAGTTTTCGATACTATAACAAGGTTGGTTGATTTACTTCCCAAGTAACTTGAACCTATATTTACATAAACTTGAGAAACCCTCTAAGTGCTTAATAAACTTCGATCATCTTGGATTGGTCAAATTTAACTTTTTGTTGCAAAGTTTTATCGTGTTGAAGTCTTATGAGTTATGAAGTATGTATGTACTTACTACCTACAAACTACATACAAACTTTTCAAAAAAGAAAAAAATTTTCTTTTCACCGATGCCTGTAATTTAGGAGTTGGTGCTTTCTTTTAAACTTTAAATTAGGTATTCTTTTTTCTCGCTCTCTCTAATCTATGGCCTTGTTAGTAAAAAGAACGTTTTATTTAATTATGTCAGGGAAAGTGTCACGAGAACTAAGTGCAAAGTGAGATGAAATATTGTTGCCAGGTGTAAAGGCCTTCATTCATTTAATCCGTTAATCACCTATATTTTAGCTGAAAAAACCTCTTTAAGTTTCAACTTCCAAGCACTTTTTTATTTTAAAAAAATAACCTCTTCCTTAAGTAAAACGAATCTTTTCATGTAAAAAAATATCTCTTGATCCTCACCCATTTCCGTAAAAACATTTTGTCTACACCAAAAAAATACTTGGAATCAGTCACTCAAATAAAGAAAAGAAAGTTCATATAAAGTTTGCTGAAAGACTATCTGGCGTTAGAAGTAATGTCTAGGCGGTAAGTGGAGCATGCAGGTCTTCCTTTTGCCCTCTTGGACCATTCGTCAAACTGCCGGCGGTGAAAAAAAGGAGGGTGGGTGACTAAAGAGAAAACAGGCTTTGGCTTCTTCCTTTAAGAGCCAATTTTTCAAATAGGTTTTTTTTATTTCGCTTTACCGATCTCATGCCAAGAAAAGCAAAATATGTATCAACAAAGATAAATAATAAAATAGGTAAAGAGGAACTATATTTTCCACGAACTCACAAAAAATACATAGCATACTCTATGGTTCTCGAATATTAGTCATCGTCGCGGTATATCATGGTCAACAGCAAGGGTCAACAGAAGGGTAGCAATATTCCCTTCAAGGAGGTGTTTCTATTAAATTTTCAAGATGTGTATAGGTAGGAACTTAATATTATTACTTTATTTTATTACGTGCCCACTTTCACTAATAAACATAAACATTCAAAAATACATATTTTTAGTAGGTCCCTATTTTTCCAATTATACCTCGAAAAGTTTTATCAGGAAAACTTAATCACAAAGATCAGTTAATGATGAAAAAGGCTTATAATTACTGCGTAAATGGGGTTGAAGAACCATGTGGTCGAAAATCGATGAAAATCGTTAATAGTTAACGCAATTTCTTATTCATTGTGAAAAAGGGAATTTTCAGCGGTGAGATATCGACTGGTTTCCACGCCGCGACTATAATGCCTTCTATAGGATAGGACGTGAACTGAAACAGTGCGTGAGTTCGAGTTTTCATCGCTGTAAACGCTGATTTTGAACATTTTCTTTTTGATCGCTAAATTTATTTATTTATTTATTTTTTTTTAATTCTTTCTTAAGAATAAAGAACTCGTAAACTTTTGAAAATTAAGGATAACTGCTGCACAATCGCAAAAGCATCCAAACCACAAATTGAATCCGAAAATCCTCCAAATCCTAGGAACTCCAAAATAATTTTTCCAGTAGGTAATCTACCAAATCGGTCCAGCGATTTCCTGCAAGCTTTAAAGCACAAATACTTAATGTCCTGCATATGTACTCAAACAAAATATTATTTTTATTTTTATTTATTTTTTATTTTTTAATTTTATTATTTTTTTTTGCATTCTGATAAAACCTCATCACGAAAAGAATTACTTATGCTGATTTCCTAACTAATAATAAATAATTAACTACAATATCCGAAATTTCATTTACTAGTAAGTGTAGCCCCACGCGAAGTAAGCTGACATTGACCCCTTCAATCGGTCTGAATTATTAACATCCAAATGACCAAATACTAGTTTACTTCGACCGCAAAACCAGGTCGACGTCTTTTCGGACCAACAATCAGGCAATAATTTTTTTAAAAATCTATTATTTTCAAGTTATTCATGTAGATTTTAATAATCGGTGAATAATTGAACGAGGCTGTTGAATAAGTTAATGCTAAGTACTAGGTATTAAGTAACATCCCATAAGTTGGTAAGTACCTACCTACCTATTTACCTACCTACCTATTTACCTACCTTCCTACCTACCTACCTACCTAAAGGAAAAAAAATTCTTAATAACTTTTAAATAATAGAACTAATAAAAAACCTATCTTGTAAACAAAAAATAATTAAAAATCAAATACCACCTAGTTATATAAAACCACTTCAATTTATAACACCTTGTTTATCCATTTAAGGCAATACCGATAGTGAAGAAGTAAGGATTTTTCTAAGAAAGGCGCGGTTTTCGGTTTTCCCAAGTCTAACCCTTCCGTGATCTTAAGTTGTACTAAATTAGACGAAAAAGATCTAAATCTTTTTTTCTGTTAAAACACAGACACACAAATAGAAAATTACGTAGCAACAGATTTTGGATAAAAATAATGAAGGAAAAACACGCAATATACAATATTATTTTGGAGTGGTCTTTTTTCTCTCTATCTCTCCTTACCTTTGACACTTTAACTCGGCTTATGAAATAATGACTAACTTACCTATGATATTTTGAAAAAGTATTATTTCTAAACAAACGAATCTTAGCCACATCCTTGTGAACTAGCATCTTTCAATTTCACCAAGAGGAGCTTTGAAAAAGAGGGCAAAACAATCAATTGGAAACTCGAAATAACTTTTTCTGGATGTTGTAGGTATAAGAGGCGCGGTTACATCGAGATTTTATAGGTAATCGATAGGACTTAATTGGAAAATCGATTGATATCTTAGGTGCGTTTTTCGTCCGTTTAGAGTTTCACGTGACTCGACCCGTTAACCACTCGTTGAATGTGCAAATTCTCGTATTTTACAATTCATATTCTGTTCTACATACTGGCCTGGAGCGTTCCGTGTTCAATGCGAAAGGCATTAGGTCAAGTTTAATCTGATTCAATTTTCAATTATTTTTTCGAGTGACAAATTCTCAAGTTTATACGTGTTCGGAAGCGTTTTCAACTTTATCTTCCTCCTTACCCCCCCTGACGACGAGACTTCTGTTAGATCGATACAAAGAAAAGTGGAACTTTTCGATTGTTTACCTTTGTTTTTGGACTTAAGTGTCGCTTTGGTCCTCAGACACTTTTGAATTCAAATGATTTTCTTTAAAGATCAACTTTCGGTTTAATTTTCTGGAAATTTCAATTTGATATGACTTCAGTGCTAAATAGTCTATAAAAAAATAGAATGAAGGGGGTGCCCCCCTCAAGGTCTTGTAAAAAGTCGCTTTGTCAACACCATCACCTTGGCCACGACGGGTTAATAAGGAAACAACAAGTGAACAAAAGTTCATTTTCCTTCATATTCTAATGCAAAATGATCCCGGGGTGCCAAAATGGCAAGCGAAAAATTACTTATCGATACAAACAAACTCATTTATATATTTTGTTTACATATCGATCAACATAATTAAAACGTTAAAAAGTTATATTTTAAAAGTTCAATATTGAATTATAAATGATGTTAGAATTTGATCGAAATCGTTGACGTCATTGTCACTAAGCACGGAACAATAATTACAATATTTGTGCCTTTGACATTTATTTTCCTACTGCAGTGTAACTGCTTATTAAAATTATCTAAAGGAAACGATCAATATAAAATCATTATTTTGTTTGTCCTTTTTATACGAATACCACCCTATTAGCAACGCTTTGGGAATGGTGAAATGAGCACGAAACGACAATATTTTCAAGTTTCTAAACCATTTTTTTAGGAAGCGGGAAGCGGTTTTGAGAAATTGCGTTTAAAACTTCAGTAATTAAGTAAATATTAGTTGATTATTTTTTTCAAGTTGGCTCGTGATGGTTGTTTACAGGTTGACCGAGCACAAAACACGCGAATCGTGTATGATGAGATGGGGGGAGAGTGGAATAGGTCTATTAAAAAATTCAACAGACACCTTTTCAGGGGTCAAAGTCTTTTATCCTCATGCTTAACCTTTTACTAGAGGAAATCAATATCATAGCTGTGTGCATCTGACCTTTCATTAATTTTTGGTTATTAGGGAATAAAGCTTTCCAATCGTTACATTTTGATGGCGACTCAAAGATATTGGTGGTTTTTATTTTTAGCGTTGCATAACGAGAAGTCTATTCTTCTAAAGTGGTCAGATTCGATCTTTTCGATAAAATAAATGCCTTTATTCGATCTTTATGACGAGATCCGTAAAAGGCACTTAGCTGATAAAATTGGCTTTACGTGATGTCGATGATTGGATAAAGGGTTGTAATGTGTTTCGCCATGAATCTATTCGGAGGAAGAGCCTAGGCGAAGGGTAGATTAATTATGTCCCGTTTGTCGATCAAAAGTCACGCCATGCAATTTTTTGGATGAGGGTTCAAAAAGTGCTTTACTTACTCGTCAGGGGTAAGTCGTTTTCGGCTGTCTCGTCTTCGCCTTTGAGGCTCACGAGTTTCTCGTCGTGGTCGCTTATTACGTCGACGGGCGAGGACTTGATGGCGCTTTGGCGGCCGTCATGAGGTGCGCTCTGCAATGTCTCCTTCGAAGGCTTGCATCCCATCTTCTTTATCTATGAAGATGGAGTGCTCACCTTTCGGCTCACTAAAACAAACAGATAATAAAAAACTCTTTGATGAAATTATCAGTGAAAATTATGCTAAAAGTGTAGGGCAAACGATTTATTGTCTAATCAAAAGGGAGGTTTTAACCTAGAGTTCAATACCCCGTTGTTTCATCATCTAAAGGCGTTAAAGGTTAAAAGATAGTCAGAAAAGGTTTTTTTTTTCCCCTCCCCTAATGAATTTTTCAAAAAGAAATCGTTATTTTTATTAAGGAATCCTGACCATATAATTTATAGTAATAAAGGGGTGCCTCTAATACCAACCTAACTTTTCGAAATTTGATTGTGCTATGGTGTATTAAATAATTTAATAAAAAATCAAACAAAATTTCAACTATCAAAATTTCAAAATGTAGATAAGAAGTTATTAGAGTCACCCCTAATTAATTAAGTAATTAATACTAACCTACTATTTTTGTTATACATATTTATTTTAGTAACAACATATTCATTGACTAAATTTTAGCGGATTTTCACATTTCAGTAAGAAATTCTAGGTTAAGGAACTCATTCAGATATACTAACCCGCCACACAGCTAAGCCAACCTGGTTCCGTATTGTTTACATGCATTTTTTTAGGTAGATTTTTTTACTCCGAAAAGACTACCTATTGGCTTTCAGAAGAGTAAGTGATCCCTTGAATGCGAGGTAAAGGTAAACTATTCGGCCATAGCTTCTTAGCTCATTGGGCAATCCAGTAGTAGGGACTACACGATAGGGACACCTCGTGACCACTATTCTAGTTCTCTTGAGCTTCGATAGCTGACTAGTTTCTCTGTGTTGGATTCAATTAACCAAGGTGGTTTTTCGTGATCGTCTTATCGTTGCCCATCCTGTTTTTCAGACTCGGTATCACCTGGCCCTCTTTTGACTTAAAGGAAGAAGGGTTATTAAGAGCGTTGTTCATCGTTCACGTGACCTTGTTTTTATAAACACGCGATCCCAAACAAAACTCACCCCCGATATTGTGTTCCATTTTTAAAATAACAAATCGGACTCCGACCCCTTGAGCTCAACTGATGACAGCCGAAATTGTCCAGAACTCTTAAGTCAGTACGTTTCAACAACTCTGCTTAGATTAACAACGAAATAAGGGACAGGTTTCAAAGAGGTCATCAAAACCGAAAATGATTTTGCAAAGTTAGGAAATTATGCAATAAGTAAGTGTTTAGGGACAAGCGTACCAACCAGAGAATGTAGACATCACCAGTAAGCCATGTGATAAACTAAATGCTGGAGTTCCAAATCGTGAATTTTTTTCCAAAAAGAAAATTTAAAATTTCGTAACAATAATGGCACAGCAACAACAATGTTGACCCCCTGTGACTACATATGGGGGAACATTGGAAAATTGAAATATAAAACTTCAAAATAAGTGCAAAAACTTCGTTTCTGAGTAGGATGAGAGTTGCTGGTTATAAATAATAATAAATCAAGTCCTATATCTGTCATCTTGAATTATTAATTTTTTCAAAAATGAGTCAGTAATGGTAGGGAGTAATTTAAAATAATAATTAAAAATAAATGGATAGGGATTTTGACCTTGTCGAATAATAAATAATTGAGGTTATCGAACTTGGTACACTTTTGCTTTTCTTTTATTGTACATGTTTCTATGTTTTATTGGTGTAGTGAGTCACCACTAATCGTAGAAAAAGCGTTCATCGCAAAATTTTGAATTCAGTTTTACCTTTCGATAAGAATTCTCGATAGAAAAAAAAAAACGAGTTGAGAGCCGCGAATCCAATAACCGACTGTCGTTTACGTAGAACGAGTGTTTTCTTTCTTTCGCGAAGCGTTGAGGGCGCATGTTCAGCAAGAATGGAGCCACAGGTGGTTGAAGAGTCGGGACGTTGATACAGGTCAAATTGTAAGTCGAAACCCGACGTATTTGTCGCGTCCTACCTCACCAAAGGATGGTATGGGGCGTGTAAGATCATAAAATAAACACGACATCTTTCTCCAGGCGCACATCATCGTAGGGCCACTAATCTTTTTATTAGTTTTTGCTGCTTTTTTCCTAGCTACTTGACTTTTTCTCGTCCTATATGTAAATCGACTGTTGCTACAACAGAAGAAATTTTTTTTTTTCGCATCTGGAAGCATATTTCGCGAGGCCTCCGTCTCCTTTGTGTTTTTAACGTAAAAAATTGTGAAGATATCAAGTAATTAGAAAGCGAAAATCATGAGTGTTGAGGAAGACGAAATTCAATAATGAGAGTCACTTTAGGAAGAAAAGTACGACGATAATTAATTGGTGACTATGAAGCGATGTCGCGCGAAGCTTTCGTTTTAGAAAGGAGACGGACAATGGCAGAAAATTCCGATCCTTCGTCACATAAGTCGCGTGTCTAGAATCTGATTAAATTCGAGTCGCGTGCCGCGTGTGGTTTTTGGTCCTCCGTCGCCTTCCCGCAGCTCCCGTGAGGCGCTTCAAGACGGTTTCGCTCCGGCGGACCGAAGCTTTCCTCGAGAACACTTCCATTCAAACAGCTCAGTTTTAAACCAGTATCGTGCACAGTCAACATCGCAACTTTTCTCTCTCGGATACTTCAATTAACGGATCTAATTAATTTTCTTTATACCGGTAAATCACAATTTCATTACTTTTTAACCATAAATCTCTTAAACGCTTACAAAATTAATTTAAAAAGTAGGAACAAATTAAATTTTTCTGATTCATGATTTGTCCTACTTAATTATTTAATTCCATTACTGATTGCATATTCTATTCTAAGCTCAATGCACTTTTTAATTTCTTAGAAACTATGATAATGACACTAAAGCTGGTATGTAGAGAAATTTAAGTGGAAACTCAACTAAAAAATGGCATTGCGTTTTCTCAGCTTCCTATGGACTGAATGACTTGAAATTTGCCACAAATATTCTTTAATATGATGAGAAAAAGCCCTAAAAATTTCAAGTTGATCGGTCCAAAGAGAGCTGAGAAAATCTCGCTTTTTTGAGTTGAGTTTCTACTCATATTCTGTATGTGAATACCGCCCGAATCTTTTGTATTGCTTATTGATTCTTAGAAATTAATGGATCGATTGAAGAGTGGAAGTGTTCATAAAACGTGTGAAACTTGAAAATGGAGTAATCGACGGTTTTTTGTTTGTTTTTAGTATCAGGACATCGGGTTTCGGTCTATTAAATTTTATCATTGTTCCAACCATCAGTGATTCTGACTATTAGAGTCATCGAAAAATAATCAGCAAATTACCTAATCATGTAGGTTACTTAGTTTGGATGGTGTAGAAGTATATTTACATACAAGTTGTGTTAGCTTCATAAATGGAAAAAATCGGAGCTTAAAAAGTTGGCAGGAGCTAAATTTTTGGACTGGGAGGGCCCTACATCCATTCACCAGACACCCTTTGAGTGCCTTGCCTAAGGCATGTTGACCAAGCCATACCATCAGCATCCTGAGATGATCGTTCTTCTTCAAAGATTACCGAAAACAGTAGACTGGTAGACTGACCAAAAAAGAATGAAATCAGAAATTATGTCGCTCATGAATGGCTGCATCGCGAGTTTTTCTTTTTCTTTTACTTTTAGTATTATTGAAAAATTGTTCAATTTTTTTTCTAAAATGTGGAGCGGTTTCCCGGAGCGTAGCCTCTTTCGCAATTTGTTTATCTTTCTCCAGGAAGAAGGGGGAGGCTTAGCGGAAATTGTCGCAACGGTTTTTCGGATCCGTCACGAGAAAATAAAAGACGTCGTAATTAAAAGCCGTTTTAAAGAGACAACTGGACCGCTCTGTCCGATATTCCTCCCAGTACGATTTCCTCATCACCAAGCTGAAACGACCATGTAAAACGTTGGCGTATATCCTTCTCACCCCATGACGTTTTCACGCTTTTTAATTCGTCAATCTGGACAAAATGCCAATAAGTTGCATCATATGTTGTTTCGTAACCTCATTCAAAATGAGATCAGTTACTTGAACCGGATCGCGGAAGAAACCCAACGATTGTAACAGCAAGCCCAATGAACACGAAATGAAAAATAATATTTCAAAGATCAGTTTCATTATGTAAAGTGTCCAAAGAAGCTTCCATAACCGAGCAATTAACTTTCGGGGGTGTGATGTTGTAAAATAGCGCCGTTAAAACAATGGTATCGTCACAATACAGTAACTTGACGTATAGAAAGTCTAGCATCGTTATCTTCTTCACATCACACTTTCCCTAGGCTTTCCAAGGTCTTTTCAATCCCTTTGATACTGCCATAAACATCGTTATCTTTTCGTTTTATTTCTATCTATATGACTGTCAGAGATGCTTCATTTTGTATCGCAATAGAAATAGCAGCCTGTAGAATTCTTTGACGCCACTTTCAATTCAAGAGTCATTCGACCTTTTCTAATCTTCCCGTATCCAAAGGATTTCACACGACGGATTTCAGAAGTAAATGAGACGTGTAATTTGTACAATGAGCCTTGTAAACGGTGACTTCTGCAAATCCGACTTCTTTGAACCAAAGAAGATGCCGAGGATGATGAAACGGGCTACCATCTAGATATCAAAGGACCTTGATGGTTTCAAAAAACATTCATGATGCTATACTTTGGACAATCAGACCGGAACGATACGATAAACCCTTGATGTACACGAACCCTTAAGAACTCAAGTGCATTTAAAAATCTTCATGGCCATTAAACTCCATAACGCATATTACCTAAGAGTTCAATAAGAAAACCGGAAGAAGTTCCCAAAACAAGTTACGCTTAGATTTTCCAACAATGACTCATCGCTTTTTTAAAACATAAAAAGGCCTCAATGCCTCCCCCTCTTTTATTATCGTAGTAAAATACATCATAAGACCTTCCCGAAATGACATCGACTTTCCCTACAGTCTTTGTTTCATCATGCGTATCTCGAAAAGGTTTACGTGAAGTAAAAATTCTCTGACAATGTATCAATTTCGTTCCTTTTCGTTTATTTCTAAACGAGGACGATTTCCTCGTGTGTAATAAAGGATGTCCTTTATTTTCCAACGATATCGAACTGTCACTGCGTGATTTAATTGTTCTCTTATCAAACGCCATTGTTTGCGAAATTTTGATTTACTACCTCTGGAACGTTCTGAGCATAAGGCACATTGAAGATTCGCTATAAACTGAGTCTTTAAACTGCTTCATCGAACTGGGCGACTTTGCCCTAAGCCTTCAAAAGCAGAAGCCTAAGTTGAGGGATTTTGAAAAGCTATAGAGTTTTAGTCACTGGTGTCCAGTGGAGCAGCAGGACGCATGCCAACCATTAGACGAGAAAAGGACCGGCTTTATACGCATCCAGACTTTCTTCCAGCTCCGACTTTATTAAGGATGCTGCTCTAGAATGTGAAAACGACCGAAGCAATTTCTTCGGGCTCTTATATTCCGGTTGAGTCGCTTGGCATAACAATATGTCACGCTCTTATTCACTACAATAGCCCTTCAGTAATGATTTCATCTCGATCCTTGAATTCACTAAAGCTCAAAGTCGACACAGGTTTCTAGCAAAAAAACGGCTCTTCTTTCCATTTCAATTTTTTAGTGAATAGAAAATACGATTTATCAAAAATGCTTTCACTTCCTTTAAAAACGACACTCAATGAAAGTAAGAACGGACACAAAAAAAGACGAAAACGATTTGTTTTAAGTTAGCAGGTGACTCTTGGTGCAATTATGATCATGATCGAGAGCGGAAGTTGTATTATTTTTGAACGGTATACCGGGACCCGTTTGCTCCGTATGTTAGTCTACCGTAACCGAGAGGTTCCACTCAACTTATGTGAATATAACCCAGTAACACAAAGGCAGCGTTTTTCACTTTTCATCCTCCTGACCATAGTCCGGTAACTTTTGAGCTCAATAAACCTCGACATAGTTTTTTTCCCCCCGAAGTAATTAGGAACCTTTTATGGATTAGGGATCTTTTCTCCCTATTTTTGTCAACCTGCAAACAAGACTATGAATGCTCTCACTAAAATTAAATTTACGTCACGACCTAACAAGGTCCATAGAAAATCTTCGTTTCATTGTAGCATTATTGACCATTCACGAACTTTAACTAACTATAGTCTATCAACGCCAGAAAAGGGCAAGAGAAAAAAAAAACCGAACTGAAACTTATGCCGTTTGTCCTCAGGAGCTGTTTGGAGGCGAATTTTTTGTTTTTCGTCAATATCTCAAAATCCGTTGGTAGCAGGCGAAAGAATTCTAAGCACAAAATTAAAGCTTTTTAAATTTGCTACTATTTTGAACTTAACAGATTTTTTGTAGGGCCAAACGCATTTGCGCTACAAGGCGACAAAAAACGGGATTTTCAATTTTGACTTTTTCCCATACTCCTCAGGATTTAATTTAGAAAGAAAAAAGACAACGTTGTCAATATAAAAATGTTTATTTAAGTTTGATAGCATGTAGAAATATCAAAACGTTTCAAAAGTAAGTTATTTTTCTTAAACATAAGGTTAGTGTACTAATCAAAAATCATTTACATAATAAACAGATGCTGTACAAGAAAAAAAAATAAAATGCAAAAGAAATTCAAGCGGAGCTTCTCCAAAAATAAGGGTTTAAGGAGAGTTTCCTTTCAAAATTTTTGTACCAGTCTTCAAGCACCTTCATCGGAATGTAGGCTTCATTCGGCGACGGGGTTATTACAAAGCTGGCGCTGTAGTTGAAAAAGCTTTGAAGCATTTTCTGCGTGAATTCGACGAATTGAGTTTGATTTTTTGTCGTTTCCGTGTTGAGGAGCATGAGTTGCTGCTGGACGACGTCGGCGGTCTCGATGGAAACCCCAATCTGGGCGACGTGCGAGATTTTGGTCTGGGAGAAAGCAAGGAAGCCCGATTCTTGAAGTGTCGGTGCCTCACTGCTTCTCTTCAGATTTGATATCTTAAATATCGAAGAAGGTTTATCATTCGTGATGATTCCTAAAAGCTGCCAGTTAGGGGGCGATGTTGGATCCGGCCATGAGAAATAGACTGGAAACAATAAATTAGATTATTGTTATGAAAATTAAATATAAAAGGGATGTGAGATGTCCATAGTCGAGATTTCTATCTTGCCTCCCTTGATATGACCCTTAAACCTTCCAAAAACTTTGAGCCCTAGAATGGGTCCTGCTATGATCTTAGCCTTACCAAGTCCTCCAAATCCTTCAGGAAACGCTACAGCGCCCGTTAAAAAGACGACAACGTGATTGATATTGTCCGCATCAGGAATCGTGATCAAAAACTGCTTTTCGCTCAACATTTCAAAATTGGTCTGCACCTGAAATAAACAAACATTGAACGTTTTTCCACTTCTATTGTCGTAAGCCGGGCGGAAACGGAAGAGAAACTCACCATGCGGCCCGACGCCAAAAGGCCAAACATAGCATTTGCCATAATGAGCACTATTTCTATAAAAATAAAGTATAAAACATATAATTTACGGAAATAATAATAATTAGGTTCAAAATCCAAGAATAATAAATAAAGTTTAGAACCTTTCTTTGTTTTCTGTAAGCTAAAAGGTTACACAACTCGATTCCAGACCAGTGTTGCCATCTAATAAATTTCCCCAGCAGAATACGCTGAAAAGTTTACAACTCTCACAAAGCCAATTTTGGTTTGAAATGTCATTATCTTTAGCTTGATATTTGTTAATTTTATATTTTAAGCGTAGTTTAGCCCTCGGTAAGCATTTATGAGGCAGCCCATACCAACCTCAACAAAATTTCCCTTATTGCACTTGACAACCACCAACCAACTTGGCCACTCCATATCTTCTTAACTATAGGTCCGAGCGAAAAAAAGACTGAGCATGTTTTATAGAAAATTTAATGAGCTTTGGTTTTGAATAGAGTCGTTATTTCGCTGGAGTGCATAGTTTTCGAGTTATATGCAACTTTGAAGCCACTCCTAGCAAAGCACAGGTTTTCCGATGTTGCAAAATTAGGGCACAAACAACTTAAAATCATAAAATAATTTATTACATACAATACAATGTTGTCATTTACGAGACTAGAATGTAACAAATTAATGAAGTAGGAACTATTTTATTTATTTCAAGATTTAACAACGAGATCTTTCGGATGTGGCGTTCTTCACTATGGCCCTCAGAAGATGTTCCATCGCTTGCAGAACTTCCAAATTTGATTTCTCAAGTGGGAATCAAGGCACTGGAGTGAATTCTCATAATATGCTTCTTTAGATTGCTCCCTTCTGAGAACTTGGCCTCACAAAGCTCACATTTGTACGGCTTTTCTCCGGAATGAATTTTCAAATGCTTCCTCAACGAACTGGGATCGGAGTATTTGGCCACACAATGTTCACATTTGTACGGTTTCTCTCCGGTATGAGATCTCATATGCACCTTCAAACTGCGCGGTTGAGAAAACCTTGAGTCACAAAGCTCACATTTGTATGGCTTTTCCCCCGTATGACTTCTTAAATGCCTTTTCATTGTGCTCGAATCCGTAAACCTGGCATCACAAAGCTCACATTTGAAGGGCTTCTCTCCAGTATGCGTTCTTAAATGAACTTTCAAATGGCTCGACCGGGCAAACTTTGCATCACAAAGCTCACATTTGAAAGGCTTCTCTCCAGTATGAACTCTCAAATGTTTCTTCATAGAGCTCATCTCGGAAAACTTAGCATCACAAAGCTCACATTTGAAAGGCTTCTCTCCCGTGTGGGTCCTCATATGCGCCTTCAGATTGCTCGATTGAGAAAACTTAGCATCACATTGATCACAACAGTAAGGCTTCTCTCCAGTGTGAATTCTCATATGGACTTTCAAAGAGCTTGACTCTGTAAAATTCGCTTCACAAAGCTCGCATTTATGAGGCTTTAGTCCTGTGTGTATTATCAAGTGCGCCTTCAACTGGTATGATTGAGCAAATTTGGCTTCGCAGAGATCGCAACTGAAAGGCTTTTCTCCAGTATGGAGTAAAAAATGCCTCTTCACACTGTGTAAATCGGAAAAATCTGCCTGACAAATTTCACATTTGTATGGCTTCTCTCCAGTATGAGTTCTCATATGCCTTTTAATACTGCTTTGCTGAACAAACTTGGCATCACAATATTCACATTTGTAAGGCTTTACTCCAGTATGAATTATCATATGCCTCCTCATCGATTTCAAACCAGAGAACTGTGCCTTACAAATTTCACATGTAGACTTCTTTTTTATATGGTATTTTAGATGATTTTTTAGGCTGGAGGGATCCAAAAAATCGCGCCAGCATATGGTACATTCATACTGTCCTTGTTTTTCATTTTCGGTTTTACTAGTTGAAGGTCCTTCCATGTCGAAACCCCAAACGAAGATTTCTTGGTTCTTGTTCACTCTTTGAAGATCAACCTCAGCTTCCATCTCCATCCCATCGTCTTCTTCTTTGATTTCTTGCTTCAGGTCTTCTGGAATGAACGATTCTTCCAAAGGTTCTTCCTTTATTTCCACGTCAAAGTACTCCACATTTTCCATTTTAATTGAACTGTTTTCGTCCATATTTATGAAACACGACAATCTGGAAAGAAACAAATTCAATTTATTCGTATTTCATTGATGGAAAAAATGAAATATACCTTTGCTCAGTTCGGATTGCCTAAGCAGAATGGGTGGAGAAGAAAATTAACTTTTTAATTTTTGTAACTTGATTTATCACCAAATTTTTAAGATATAAATAATTAAAGAATACCTAAAAATTTGAGAAATAAATAAGTGAGGCTTCACTGTTGACAATATTGCGGTTGGCCAACTTAAAATATGAAAATTTCCCTTCTCGTAGTGTGTCCTCGAGAGAATCGATTCTCAAGCACGACTTTTTACCTCCAGATTTCAATATATTAAATTTTGTTTTAGATGGACTTTTACCCTTTTTTCAAATAAGAAGAATGGTGGTACTTTTCCACGGTTTACATTGAGTCACTAATTATTTCAATTTCCGTCCTTTTTTCACTATTTTTGAAAAGTAGTAACTTTTTGTAATTTGAAAATTATAGGTACCCCACTTTTCCAGATTTATTTTGCCCAAACTTTAAATGCTATTATCCCAGTTTGGGCGATCTATCCCTTGGGTTGGGCTTACAATTAGTTTAAAGAGCTCTTTGCAACAAATCGCCCAATTGGGGGTCACCCAATTTGATCGAAAAACTCATTTTTTAAGTCACTTTTTTTGGGAAAGAAAGTCACTCTTTCTACTATTTTGGCCATATAAATCCCTCGCAATCCTGATTTTTTCGACAAAAAAAATACATTTGCTGGTGGACGTTCTTTTTGCATTATAGCTATACCTAGTAAAATTGAAAGATTCAATGGCTATGTTTTCTTTTTCGATGAAGAAATTTCTCTTTTTGTTGAGCTCTTTCAACTGCCTACGAGATCGTCCAGGATAAAACTATTCCACTGATAAACCATCTCTTCCGGCGGATGGCAGTCTTGCATGTTTTAACTTCTTAAGATTTTATTTCACCACATAAACGTCTTATTTTTCAAGAAAAAACAAATTTGATCTTGAAATTCTTTTATCTAGCAGGATGTTATCTTTAAGGATTTAAACATGATGTCATTTTTAATTTCTGGATTAAATTGAATTTTTGTTCTTTTTCAGCGAGACCTGAGTTTGATATGTGGTTGCAATGTGGAGTTCATCATGGCGGCCTATTCTGGGGATCGGAATATTGGTGATAGCCACTTACGCCTGCCCGCCTCCTGAAACGATCACGCCCTGCCTCTGCACCACAAGAGCCGACGAACTTCAAATATGGTAAAACCTAACAAAAACCCGAAGAACAACGAAAATCGAAAAAATTTATTGCGGCTCTCCCTATCTTGGATCTTGAAGGGGAAGGGTTTTGTGTGTGGCCAGCAGTCCGTTTCGAGCTTTTTTGTGAAAGAGGAAAATTTGGAAACTTTTTTTTCCCTTCTGCAATATCAAAAGCCGAATTCAAAGATACTTTTTTTCTTTTTCTTTTTCTTTTATGTCCCATTTTGTTCTCGTAAGGGAAGGATAAAAATTGCGCTAGATTGTGAGCTCGTTAGAATCGCGATGACAAGAGTGCCGTGACAAGTGAGGTCAATTCCCTTCTCGTGTCGTTATGAAGATTTCGACCGTTATACTAATTTCACGTGACAAAAGCTAGATAAACAATACAGTTCACAGATCAGCCCTATAAAATAAAATAAAATCGGTAATAAATAATAATCATCCGAAAAAAGGCAAAATATGATATGGAGTAGTGAATACCATCCCAAGCAAATGACGATGATGGTCAATCCTTGATTTATCCATTAAAATAAAATTAATGAAACTAAAAAATCTAATACCGGCCGTGACTGCAGGTGAAAACGGATCTTGTTAGGCTCTTCCTTCCTTTCAATTAACTCCGTTGAAAAAGAAGAGAAAATATTTAGGAAGTCTTTGTTTCCAGAAGCTGCCTGATCTTTTTTCTTCTCCTTGTTCTTTAGAAAGCAATATATTACGCAAACGGTAATCTTGCAAACAAAAGGATTTTCAAGACCATTTTCTTTCAAATATGTAAAACGCTCTGCACTTGCTATTCTTTCTAAAACAGGACGGAAGTGATATTAAAATTATTGTATAACAGGAAATCATCTTTATTGTACTTATGCACCTTACCTTTAAATAATTTAGAACAAAAGAGCTCCCCAGTAGAAAATAGGAAGAGTTTTCAAATGAAAAACCGGAGTTTCATGGATTGTGAAGCACTTCAATGACTGCCAAAACATGACTATTTGATAATATTAGATTCTGAACTTTTTTAATGAAAATTGAGGCCCATTTCTCGCTTAAAATGGGATTACGCAAATACGAAGAGAGCGTTATGAGGACGTTGGAGCTAAGCGAGATCGGTGGATTGGATAAAAACAATGCTTGTTGCTACATCATTCTTCCTCTTTGAATAGAGAAAGTCCCGTTGGAAAAATTCCAAAAAAAGGAATTTAAATGGCGATTTATTTTTAATTAGATTAGCTATTGGAGTGTGACTTAATAATTGAATTATGTAAAGGCTTTTCTTTGTTGTTAGGTGCAGTCACAGCGAATTATCGGCGGTTCTGTCCGGTCTACAGGCGGTCGGAACGCAGCTGACGAGACCAATCGACGAGCTTATTTTGGAAAATAATGCGATGACTGCTCTCCCTGGGAGGGCTTTCGCTCCTTTGAAAGTCGTCCGGATTATGCTGAGGGATAACAAGTTGGAAAGAGTGGCGGCGAACTGGCTGGCTGGTCTTGAAGAATCGCTTTTGGAAGTTTTTATAGTCGAGCCTGAATTGAAAAGCCTTCCTGAAGACAGTTTCGAAACTTTGGTCAAACTCGAAGCTGTTACGCTTAAAGCGGGTTTTGTATCCAGAATGCCCAACTTGTCGAATCTATCACGGCTCAAATACATCCACACCGAGCTTCCTTCTTTGACCGAGCTCATCCCAGGGAGGATCAACAACATCGAAATGCTAGAGACTCTTCAGATTGTCGGTTCTAGAAATCTAAAAACATTAGAAGCTTCATCACTTCAAGATCTTCCTCGATTAGTCACAGCGAATTTTACAGCATGTGGCCTCACTTGGATCCATCCAAGAGCAATGATGAGACTCCCATCATTAAAAGAAATCATTTTCTCATTCAACAAAATCGTCGACGCAGGAGAAATTGGTCGCTCAATCCGAGAACTTCCACATCTTTCGATTCTAAGAGTCGACAATAACGAAATCGACATTTTACGTGAGACGTCTTTCGTCGACATCCCTCCATTGAAAGAAATCTACTTAAACAGCAACAAAATAAAAGAAGTACAAAGAGGAGCTTTCCACAGACTCCCATCTTTGAGCAAAATCGATCTCAGCGATAACAGAATAAGGCGAATATTTCCCGAATTTTATTTGCAATCTTACGAAAGCAATATCGAAGAGTTAAACCTCATGGAGAACGAAATCGACCACATTATGGCACTTACGATAATCATGGAGACTTTACCGCGACTTAAGTTTTTAGACGTGAGCAAAAATAAACTTCAGGATATCATGTTTGGTGCTTTAAGAGGTCATCCTACACTGGAAAAACTTCATATAAACGATAACCACCTTAAGCGTGTAGTTCGAGAAGCATTCACAGGAATGCCTTCTTTGATAGAACTTCGATTAAGGAACAACTCGCTTTCGAACTATTTAGAAATGCCCCTTTGGAATCTACCAGCATTAAAAGGTTTGGACATTTCGCACAACGAATTTCGCCGTTTGGACCGAAGGGTTTTAGCAAGCATACCTTCTTTGAGACGCCTCGATGCAAGCAAGAACAATCTAGTTGTCATCGATCCAGCATCTTTTCTTGGAACACCTGCATTGGAACATGTCAACATATCTCATAACGCCATCGAAATTATAACACCACATACTTTACCACATCTAAACAACTTATTCGAGCTAGATGTCGGTAACAATCGTTTGAGAAGCATCGTCCCAGGACTTCCAAGAGCCATCGAATATTTATACATGTCTAAAAACCAAATTACATCTCTCCCTCGAGCACCATCGCCCGACCTTCTTTTACCTTCCCTCAAACTTTTAGACTTCAATGGTATTATAAATTAATACATATAAAACATCATTAATTGTTATTTTTTTAGGTAATAGTATTCAAAGTATTCCGCAAGAAGCTTTCATTTCGATGCCGCTGTTGAAGAAGCTCTATTTAGGACAAAATTCGATACAAAAAATTGATGAACGATCTTTCGAAGGGTTGGGAAGGCTAGAGAAGCTCGAGCTTCATGAAAACAAACTTAATGAGATCAACGAAAACGCGTTTAGAGACTTAAGAAGGCTTCAAGAGCTCAATTTGAGGAACAACAGACTCAATAAACTTCATCCTAAGCTTATGAGGGAGAACGACAACTTGAATGTTTTAGATTTAAGCAGAAATCAATTGGCAGAACTCATTAGCTCGAGTTTGGAGAACAACAGGTAAAAATTTAGAAAGTCAAACTTAATTTAACTTTTCGTTTTAGGAAACTTCGAGATCTTTCTTTGGCACATAATGCATTCAGCGCTCTTCCAGATGCGGTCATGTCGTTGCCAGAGTTGGAAAGTTTAGATTTAAGCCATAATAGGATTCAACAACTGATTACACCGTTGACAAACATGAAATCATTGAAGACATTGAAGTTTAGCAAAAATAAACTTCAGACTTTGATAGATGGGACGTTTTCCAATATGGACAACCTAACAGTGCTAGATTTGGAGAATAATGAAATACAGTATTTGACACCCCATGTGGTCCGATCGATGCCTTCATTGTTGACGTTGAAGCTAGCAAGGAACAAACTTTCGACAATTCCCAGCGCAGCGTTTTCCGACTTGCCCCAGCTAACCGATGTCGAGCTGCAGGAGAACATCTTGACTCAGTTGGCAAGCGACGCATTCACTGGTGTACCAAATCTTCTTTTTCTCAATCTGAGCCACAATTTGTTAACTGGGCTTGACAGGGCTGGCCTCCATGGGCTCAAATCTATGGAAATTTTAGACATAAGTCACAACAAAGTTTCTCGTCTAAACACCCCTGGATTGCCAAATTTGGACTCTTTGATTCAACTAAAGATGGACGATAATAAAATATGCAATATTCAAGGATCACCGTTTTCAAAAATGTCTCACCTACGAATGCTCAGCCTTCGAAATAACAAATTAATATCTTTATCGGAAAACGCATTTCAACCTCTAAGATCGACAATTTATCAACTCGATATTGAAGGTACTTCATTTTTCCATAATTTTACACCACTAATCATTGATTTTAAGGAAATCCTCTGAAATGCTCGTGTAGCTTGTTGTGGTTGCAATCTTGGGTCAAAGAAGGGCCATACCAAGGCCCGAGGTGCTCAGATGGTTCATTTTTGAAAGATTTCCGTCTATCCAGGGCAGACTGCGCAGAACCTAAAAGCTTCGATTTGACTCAAAGCTGCGAAGATAATCAAAGTATAGATTCTAATTGATATAAATCAAAATAACGTTTTTATTTACAGATTTAGGTCCAACACAACAGTTGTCTTCAATAGTCTGGAAAGATCCGAACCAAAAACCACTTCCTGAAGAATCTGAATATTTTTATGAAGATTATATCGAGTTTGAAGACAATACGACGGCTTCGAGTAATTTTTCGATAAATCAGATACAGCAAGTAGTGGCTTCCTCGACTGGTGTTCCTGTCTTGGCAGCAACTCAGAAGCCGATGTCACATTTTGTTCCCGGCGACACTCCAACTTTATACGCCAAGCCTAGCTCAGATAATAAAATTCAACAGAAACCAACCGGCAAACCAGGATCAACGTTTACATTCTTCGGGATGCCTATTCCATCATTGAATATGGGAAGTTTTTGGGGCTCAAGCCGAAATACAGACGGCAAAAGCAGGTTTCCGGGTGCTAAAGGTAGAGTCCAGCAAGTCTCGCCTCCTAAAGTAGAAGAAGGATTCAAACCGATATTATCCACAGTTGGAGGATTCAAACCAATTTTTAACCCATACAATCAAACAGAGAAAACTTTAGAGCCAGTCAAGCTGACACCTAAGCCGTCCTACAACGATTCCAAATGGGAAAAACCAAAACCTACCGAAGCTAAAGTGGCGAAAATCGAACCTGTGAAGTCAGACAATCGTCTGGCTTCTTCGGATTTAGTTTCGGAATTAGCTGACATTGATCAGAAAAAGACGATACCATCTACTCCATTGGCTCCTGTGGTAAATTTAACTACAGAACCAATATTCAAGTACAACAGACTCGAACCTGAATTCGAAGCTACAACTCCTCTTTTGGAAACCGACGATTTTCAATCTGTCACTACTCAACCTGTGTCGACGACCAAAAAACCGTTTTTTACTACAAAATCTTCACTTGGGAATTCCCAAATTTTAGACATTCCTGCAGAAGATGAAGGTAATAATGAAGTTTTTATTCTTGGTTCGGTTTAACTTCTTTTTTTTTAGATTATTTCGATCAGCCGATTCTTTCTACTGTTCCGACGAGTTTGCAGCCGGTGAAGAACTTGAGCCAAGGTTTGAATGGTCCTTCGCCTCTTTCTGGCTTCCTCGCACCTGGCGGACAACTTCCCCCGACCAGAAATCATGGTCGCCCGACAATCACCAAAGTCACCATGTCACCCCCAGCGACATCTTCCGCTTCGATGCCTATCGCTGAAGAAATCCAAGGACCGATTCCTCCCCGGCAGAACCTCGACTTCCACCGCTCCACTGAAAAGCCGAAAGCGAACAATACCATTTCTTGGTACTACCAGAACTACAACAAAACGAATCTTAAACCTTTCATCGGCAACAACATGTACAAACCATCGAATTCCGTTTCATCAATAAAAAGCTTTTGCTTTATTTGGGTTTTGACAACACTAGTCATCATGTTATAATCGACAATATCTATTACCATGTACATTCTTAAAGTATTATTTTGTTATTGATAGCTCGTAGATTTTGTAAAAATGTTATAGCAAACCATTATAATTAAAAATTTTTACTTATTAAAACTTTTTTAATTACCTCTTCTTGTCAAAAATATATCAAATTGCCATATAAATGGTATTTGCTTGTCAAAAAATGTTCAAAAGCAAGCTCCAAAGGGTCTTTCAAAAAGGTTCAAATCAGACTAATAAGGGTCTTCCATACTACTAATAAGCGTTTTTCTTGTCAAAATCTGTCTACTAATTTTTTGTCCAAAAGGGTCAAAATCCTTCCAAAAAAGTGTCTTTTTTTTATCAAAGAGGGTCAAAATCCGTCCGAAACAGGGGCGGATCCAGGGGGGGGGATCGGTGGATCGCCCCGTGGCCCAGAGAGAGAGAGGGAAGGAAAAGAAAGAAAGAAGACAAAATCCCCAAAATTCACGTTAATGAAGGCAATTTTATAAAAGAATTAACCAAGCAAAAAATTAACAAAAGGCAAAATTAACAAATTAAAGCCAATTATTTGTCAAAAAACTCGTCAATATGAACATTTTAAGAGCGACTTTTTCATCAAAAACTTCAAAATCAGGGTTTTAAGAGCCAAATTTTCGTCAAAAACCTTAAAATCAAAATTTACAAAACCAAATTTTTCCTCAAAAACCTCAAATTCAAGGTTTTAAGAGACATTTTTTCGTCGCTTTAAAATTAACTTTTAAGAGACAATTATTTTTCGTCAAAAATCCTCAAAATCAACTTTTTAAGAGCTAATTTTCGTTTGAAAAACCTCAAAATCAACGTTTTGGGAGACAGTTTTTCGTCAAAAACCTGAAAATCAACGTTTTAAGGTTCTCTTTTGTCATAAACCTTAAAATTTACATTATTTGAGTACAATCTTTCATCAATAACCTCAAAATCAACGTTTTGGGAGACAGTTTTTCGTCAAAAATCTGTAAATCAACGTTTTAAGGTTCTCTTTCGTCAAAAAAATGTAAATCAACGTTTTAAGGTTCTCTTTCGTCAAAAACCTGTACATCAACGTTTTAAGGTTCTCTTTCGTCAAAAACCTTAAAATTTACATTATTTGAGTACCAATCTTTCATCAAAAACCTCAACGTTTTAAGAGATAATTATTTTTCGGCAAAAACCTCTAACTTAACGTTTTAAGAGATAATTTTCGTTAAAAACTTCAAAATCAACGTTTTAAGAGACAATTTTTCGTCAAAAACTTGAAATTACCGTTTCAAGAGCCTTTTAGAGAATAAGTTTGAAACTTTTTTTTTAGAGGCTTTGATTTTTGGTGGTCCGCGGACAAATTCCTGGATCCGCCTCTGGTCCGAAAAGTGTCTTTCCTTGTCAAAAAGGGTATTTTTTGTCAAATAGGTTGAAAATCTGCCTAAAAAGGGTCTTTTCTTTTGAAAAAAGAAAAAAAGAAAGAAATAAAGAAGGGTCAAAATTTGTCTAAAATCCCCCCTCCTCCTACAAAAAGGTTCAAAATCAGACCAACAAGGGTCTTTTCTTGTCGAAAAAGGTTCAAAATCCAGCTGAAAAGACTTCAGGCAACGTCTTTTCTTCAGGTTTATGTTATTATTTCAGAAAAAAGGCGGTTTCATACTAGCGAAACTACTGGCAGTACCAATAAGCTCTAAAGATAAGAGGATAAGGGACTAGATAAGTAAAGTGTAAACACAAACACAACGTCGAATTTTAATGTTCTTTGCCAGTTTTAAGAATTTAAATCGTAGTTTTATCCCCTTGTTTAGCATCCATCGTCATGCTTCAACCATCTATTCACTATCCTCAGGTTTGTCTTCGACAGAAAGAAGTTGATGGACCCTTTTGAATGCTAGAAAAATGTTACTTAAGTTGTTTATTGTTACAACAAATTTGTTTGTAGGTTTTGGGAAGTGTGGCGTTGCTGTTATACGAGTGTCGGGCCCGAATGCGAGGGTTGCTGTAGAGAAGATGGCCGGATCGTTGCCGAAGCCGAGGATGGCCACGGTCAGCAAGCTTAGGAATCCGCAGACGAACGAATTGCTCGATTCAGGACTTCTTCTTTGGTTCCCTGGTAAGAGGACTTTCTTTCTGTTTCGATTTTTCTCGTTGCTTAATTGCTTCGTTAAGCCCCGAAGAGTTTCACCGGCGAAGACGTCTGCGAGTTCCAAGTTCATGGAGGTCGTGCAGTCATAGCATCTGTATTAAATGCGTTAGGGGCTATCGAAGGATTACGTCCTGCAGATCACGGTTTGCCTTATAAAAAACTGACATTTCTCACAGCTAATTTTTTCTCTTATCTTCCAGGCGAATTCACCAAAAGGGCTTTTTATTCTGGCAAGCTCGACTTGACTGCTGTTGAAGGTCTTGCTGATTTGATCAATGCAGAAACTGAAAATCAAAGAAAACAAGCCATTATACAAGTCGAGGGTGCACTTTTCGATTTATACAATGAATGGACCAAATCACTTACTAAGGTTTGCCCACTTTCTTAAAATTAAAAAAGTCAACTTTTACCACTGATATCTCCTGATTGGCTCAACCGATTTTGACTTTTGAAGGCTCATTTGACCCAGAATTTAATAATCTTTCATTTTGTATTGAGTGTTCAAGTTGCTGGAACCCATAGTTTTTGAGCCAGAGGTCAAAAACTGAAACAAGTGCTGATTTGATACCGGTTTTTCAAAATGGCAGAGTAAGCATAGTGGAAAGGGAGACGAAAACTTAGATTTAGAACTAAATAATGGTCCTAAACAAAAGAAAATAAATAGAACTGGACTATAATAATGACAAGACTAATTTTAGTGTTTGGCCAATTTAGAAGCATACATTGACTTCGAAGAAGACCAAAATCTTGAGAGTAATTTGATTGAAGAAACCAATGAAAAATTAAAATTTCTCAAAAATTCTATAAATGCTCATCTGCGAGATGGAAGACGAGGAGAGCGATTAAGAAGTGGAGTCAATATGACAATCGTTGGTGCTCCTAATGTCGGAAAAAGCAGTTTGATCAATCTTTTAAGTAATTTTATTGTGTAATTTAGTTTTTTTAAATTAATATTCACTTAGGTCGACAACCTGTTGCTATTGTTAGCCCTATTCCTGGAACGACGAGAGATTTAATAAAAGCGAATATCGATATTGATGGATATCCTGTAAATATTGTGGATACAGCAGGGCTGAGAATCGCGACTGATGATATCATCGAAAAGGAAGGGATGTCACGAGCGAAAAGTGCCGCAGAAAATGCCGACTTGCTCGTTCTAGTCTTAGATGGCGGCGAACTACTTTCCTGGTTGAAGAACAACAAATTTAAACCAGATCTTGACTCTTTATACCGATATATTAAAAACTTAAATCTTTTCGACAAACTTGAAACTTTGGAATTGTCAAAAAACGACATTTTAAGTAATAACCAAAGAGTAAAAATAATTATCAATAAAATTGATTTGGTGGAGGACACTGAGATTGAGGAGTTTTTAAATTATGATTTTATTGTCGGACTTTCCTGTAAAACGGAATTTGGTTTGGATTTATTGATGAAGAAGATGTCAAAGGATTTAGAAATATTGTAAGTCATATTTTGAAAGAACTGTGTGGCTACCAACTAGTAAATTTAAGGAATGCTAGTTTTACAACCAAAATTGTCGTTTTTATTCATTTTTAATGTTTTTTTGACCGAAAAGGGATTTTTTTAAACTTTTAAGAGAACAAATTGAATCTGTCAGAATCTTTTATAACCCCACTTCTTCCTTATCAGTGCTTATCACTAGCAGTCTCTGAAGAACCCCATTGGTGCCCACACCGTCCAAAGATGCCTTTTCCAATTCTTATGTTCATTTTTCATTCTTTTTGTACCTTTCAGGTGTGGTTCGCCGAGCAAAGTGAGTCCGACTTTCACACAGGCTCGCCATCGTTATTGCCTTCAAGAATGCCTCTTGTGCTTAGACCGATTTTCAAATTACACCATAAACGAGGTCGATTTCGCTGCTCAGGAAATCCGAAATGCCCTTTACAGCCTCGGGAAAATCACAGGGCATGTCACAACCGACGATATTTTAGACGTTATTTTTAAAGACTTCTGTATCGGAAAATAAAACTATTGTGTTAACCGACATTTTAACAGATTCAATCCCAGTATCTCCCAAAATTTACCAATTTCTGAGGGTATAAATATTTATAAAGTCTGAAAATTTGTGGAAGTGACGAGCTTTTAAACGTTCGGTCATGAAAGAAGCATCGAAAGTGGTGGTATCTTTATAAAAGAACTTAGGCGTTCAGCCTATACCCACGTGGATTATTTTGAACTGGTGGATAGTTGGAGGGAGATGTTCTGATTTGTTGGCCCATGACAGGAAGGAAGGGCGTCCTTGATAATCAGATGTCGGCTTTCATAACGGCTCAAAAAAATAGAAACGTAAACAGAAATAACGTCTCCCTTTATGCACGATGTAAAACTCATTAGTTTAGCAATTTTAGTATGCTCGGTGATCCTTTCACTCGTGTTACGTTCAGGCGTTTTGAGTTCTTTGAGCAGTTCCATCGCGTTCAAAATGTTTGCAGATTCCCCCCGGGCTTTTCTTCTTCTTCTTCTGGCCACCGTGGTGTCACTAAACAACGCGTTTTTCTACGGCGACTTGAAGACGGTGGCCGAGAAGGAAAAATTCCCGTTCGCCTTTGGGAAGGACGTTTGCGACGAGTTGCAGGCAATTGAATTGAGCAACACACCTGGGAATCTCCTCGCAGCGTTTTCTTCTCAGAAAGATATCCTTAAAGGAGTCATCAACGGGGAAAAGGTTTTCCTGAAGACTCCTGCGAAGCAGAGTGGCCTTGATGAAAGCATTAAAATCCTCGACATTTTTTTCACCGAGCCTCCTTTCCCGGAAACCGATGAGAAATCCATTGAAGACATCAGCCGCTCTTTACGTACCGAAGACAAAAAAGTCCACCTTTGCCCCAACGGGACTGACGTTAGATCATTATTGAAAGAAATACTCAAAACGAAATTGGAATTTCCAAAATTAGTCTACGCCTGGACCATGATGCAGTTCAACCCTGAAGCAGCTCTTTTGCAGGTATTTTCATGAAGAACTGCATAACCTGAACGTTTTTTTGCAGATTCTTCAACCGCCGAAGTGGCCCGTTCCCAAGTTTTATGGCTCCTGCGGCAAATTGTTTATCGTCGAAGACTGCGGAACGATGCTCACTAACTTCTACTCCGTTGATTTTGAAAGGAGAGCCAGAATATCTGCTAATTTAATTAAAATGGCCTTCCAATTTACATCTCAGCATCAACGCTTTGCCTTTTATTTCACAGACCTTTCTCCAGATAACATCGCCGTCGACGAAAACGATAACGTCCGTCTCGTAGATCTCGACCACAGCATCGTCGTCGACAAATACCCAAAAGACACTAGTGCGATTTCTTTTTCTACATTAGTACCCATAATGCATTGTTTTCAGGCATTTATCCCGATTGGAACGAACCCTATTCAATCCTCAACGATAATTGTGAGAGCTGCTACGCTTTTCGGCCTTCCGAAATCTGCACTCGTAAAACTACAGACATGAATATACTCTCCGTTTGTCGAGTACGTAATACAAATAAGCCTATCAAAACTTGAAATATTAATTTATTTTTAGGAAATATTGTTCACAACTTCGATTATATTCAAAGACGGCCTTCTTTACGATGCACCTCCAAGCGTCTTCATGATGCTCTACGACTGCGTTTACCCTAATTTGGGCACCCCTCGCTTTCAAGTTGCCAGACAACTCATTTCCGAACTTGAAAATTTCTCAAAAAACCAAACATCAAGACTTATTTAGTTGGATTTTTATGTACCAAAGGTGTACTTTTGTGTAAGTACAAAAATGTGTTCATTAGCATTTAATTTATTCAATAACATTTTTCTATTTTTATTTTAACTTTTTTTTGTTTATATTTCCCGATTTCCTCATTGGATTTTTATGCAATCCACGTAAAAAAAAAATATTTCTCTAACAATCTAGTTCAATTTCCATTATTATGGACATCCTTGAAGATAAGTCAAGACGGAAATCAATTGTAGAATATTTTTTTCATCTGATTCGTAAGTGACAAAAGAGTGGCCGTGAAATGATTGTTGACCATACAAATTCTTTTGTCGCCTAGGGCTCGAATGTCCCTTCCTTTTTAGCAATAATAAACAAACACCAAAGATGAAAAGACTCGAAAAATAGGACGCGAACTCAAAATTCCTGAGTGTTACGAATCAAGTTTAATCTTGGTGCTTACCTAATGGTAAAGAAAAATATTTTCTTTTTGTATCTTATCAAAAACTCTGCAATTTTTAAGATCCAGGTTTTCTCTATCTGTAAAATTTGTACAAATCAAAAAGAGCAAGAAGTATCAATTTCAAATGTTATTGTTGCATTAAATGGCCATAAAGGACTTGGAGAAATACATAATTTGTTGTTAGTACACAATGGAGTGATTAATTCATAATAAATTAATGGTATTTTATATGTACATATTATATTATAAAGGTAGGTACATATTGGTCTAGTTTACAGTTGCCAGATTTTGTGGTGGGGTTATCTATTGGGATCTGAGAAGGTGATCAGTGGATGCGAACGGCGGGAGGAGGAAGAGGAGACAGTCGCCCGCCAGTCAAGTGTAAGATGATCGTGATGTCTCGTCCCCCGTGAATGTGCTTCTACGTCCGCATAAGCCGAGCGTTAGCCGGCAATTTATTAAACAGACTTTGGTCGGATTTCGTCGACTTCCTCGCGATGTGTAAAAGACGCTGTTTGTACAGGTGCAGTACTTTGATTTCCGGCTACGACGACGTCGGACCCGCCGATCAAGAAGATGCTTCCGACCGCGATGTCGATCAGTCCGATTTAGGTACCCTCACAGAAAAAAAAGGAAGAAAAAACAAATTTTCTTGCTTTGCATGGAACTCATTTTTAACATAAAATAGTTCTCATAACAGCTTTTCTTTTCAAATTGGAACCTAAAAACGAAGTTATAGAAATTTTTCTGTTCTTGTCAAAATCTTTCAAGTTTGCCTAGGATATTAATGTTCTCAAAGTAAGTTCAAAAGAGCCAATAATACGATAAGTACCTAGGTAGGATATTTGGCCTAAGGATTCAAAAAGGCGAAAGTTTTATCTATTTCTAGGAGTATCAGCCTGAGTTGTTGGATCAAATTGGTTGCCAGTCAATAAAATTTTGAGGGAAATATCGATTTTTTAAAAAGTCTAGTTGCAAAACTGCTGGTTTCCTCGGTTTTGAATAAATACTAAGGATTTTTTTTGCCCTCTACATTAACGAGCCTTTTTCCCGATGAATATTTTATTCTTATTATGCAAAATACGCTAATTTTCCATTTGTTTCGAATCACGATATCCTAAGACTGTCATAAATTTTGAAAAAAATCAAAAGGTAACCTTAGAATACGCGTGAAAGATAATAAAGGGCAAATAATACGTTTGAATTTTAAGAATGCCGACCTTTTGATAATTTTTTGTTCAATATATTTTATTAGTCATCGATCGTCATGCTTATTAATTATTAGGCTATCTTATAGATAAAGTTATAGTTAATCAAAGACAGCTTAAAAGATGCATCTTCTGTTAGGAAAAACACATCTGGCAGCCACGACTTCTAATTTTATGTGACTATATAAAAGCCTATAAAAAAAGTATCGTTCCCACACATGTAAACTTCATCTTAATTAATATCGGAATGCCATCTTTAAATTTTTTTATTCGATACTTTCTTCGGTCGGTTTGGTTGAAATAAACTTAGGTAATTTTATAATGTAGACGGAGTTAACAATAGATGATTCGAATTGTGACTAGGATTAGATTAATTCTTAATGGCTGTCAAGTGTCAAGGGCTTTCTAGGAGAAAAAAAATTAACAATCTGTAATGACAGGAAGTTTGGATGCTTTAAAAAGTTAAAATTTGATTTATTGGAAAAATTGATTTAAAGGCTCAATTTGATTCCAAGTACCCCAGCTACTACCAACTGCTATTCCCAGGCTTTCCTCAAAACTGCTCACAACTCTCCCCCCAAACTATCTCCCCTCAGTTCCCATTACTCCTCTCCCAGCTACCCCAACTCCTCCCCCCCTACCCCCAGCTACCTAAACACCCCCCAACCATCTACTTGGTAACTCATTCCCCTAGATTATTCATAGATAATTCTACCCAAACCTCCTCCCTCAGTTCCCATCACTCCTCTCCCAGCTACCCCAACTCCTCCCCCCCCCTACCCCCAGCTACCTAAACACCCCCCCAACCATCTACTTGGTAACTCATTCCCCTAGATTATTCATAGATAATTCTACCCAAACCTCCTCCCTCAGTTCCCATTACTCCTCTCCCAGCTACCCCAACTCCTCCCCCCCTACCCCCAGCTACCTAAACACCCCCCCAACCATCTACTTGGTAACTCATTCCCCTAGATTATTCATAGATAATTCTACCCAAACCTCCTCCCTCAGTTCCCATCACTCCTCTCCCAGCTACCCCAACTCCTCCCCCCCTACCCCCAGCTACCTAAACACCCCCCCAACCATCTACTTGGTAACTCATTCCCCTAGATTATTCATAGATAATTCTACCCAAACCTCCTCCCTCAGTTCCCATTACTCCTCTCCCAGCTACCTCAACTCCTCCCCCCCTACCCCCAGCTAACTAAACCCCCCCCCAACCATCTACTTGGTAACTCATTCCCCTAGATTATTCATAGATAATTCTACCCAAACCTCCTCCCTCAGTTCCCATCACTCCTCTCCCAGCTACCCCAACTCCTCCCCCCCTACCCCCAGCTACCTAAACACCCCCCCAACCATCTACTTGGTAACTCATTCCCCTAGATTATTCATAGATAATTCTACCCAAACCTCCTCCCTCAGTTCCCATTACTCCTCTCCCAGCTACCTCAACTTCTCCCCCCCTACCCCAGCTAACTACCCCCCCCCCAACCATCTACTTGGTAACTCATTCCCCTAGATTATTCATAGATAATTCTACCCAAACCTCCTCTCTCAGTTCCCATTACTCCTCTCCCAGCTACCCCAACTCCTCCCCCCTACCACCAGCTACGTAAACACCCCCCCAACCATCTACTTGGTAACTAATTCCCCTAGATTATTCATAGATAATTCTACCCAAACCTCCTCCCTCAGTTCCCATTACTTCTCCCCAGCTACCCCCTGATGTCTCTGTCTGCCATTCATATTTTGTTAAAGATAAAATTTTGATACCTACAATCGTTTTTTATCACGAAAAGCAATGAGAGACAAAAAAAGAGTAAACAAACCTTTAATGCCTTTTCCAAGTAGTGATTATTGTCCATTAAAAAAATTAATACGCAAACAAAAAATAAGCTTTTTTCTTTCTCTTTTAAAATTTTATAACCTTCTTTTATTTTAATTTGTCTGTTTGTAGAATCTCTAATTTGACTAACATAAAACAATTCTAAAATCAAAATTCGCTAAAATTCATGTTTTCGCCAGTGAAACTAGTCGAGGGGAAGCCTTGGTATCATAAAACTGACAGAAAAAAAGCCCAGGAAATGGTTTATACAGGTAATGTTCATGATATTGTTTATTGTAATAAGACTAAGTTTTTTCCCTGTATAATCTTTAAAAAGAGAAACTCCTTTTTGATCCCCAAAGCTACTTAACATATTTTTATATTTACAGCTTATAATTCGTTAAAAAATATGTTTAATTTAGGAGGAGATGGATGTTTTCTGGTTCGCCCTTCGTCCAAACACGCCCTTACTTTGACTCTCTGGTACAACAGCAGATCGTACAACATACCTATCCGAAGACGAGAAGATCGTAAAATCTCGTTAGGAAATCGTAAGCCGAACGAAAGGGTAGACTATTTTAAAATCTTTATTTACAAAAGAAAAATTTCATCTTGTATTTTCAGTTTTTCGAAAACGTCGAGGATCTTATCATGTTTTACCATACAGAAGAGCTTATTTTATTCAGCAGAGGAGAGAAGACTGGAAAATGTGCTTTAAAGTGCTGCCCTGCCCAAGAGACACAAGTTCAAAGGCATGCCGTCATAGAACTTATCCCTGAATATATTATTCATATTTAAAAAGGACGATTTCGTTTAAGCAATCTTCTCCCTCAAGCTCATTATTCTAAATAGCGAAAAAACTGTGATATAAACTAATTATGTCTTTGTATTATTCTGTCAAGTTCCTAAATAGGATTTTTTTTTTAGTTTTTAGATTATTTTTGTGTATTAAAAAATTTTACATACACAATTTTTAAAAATAATTTCATAGGGAAACCATGTATCTACATTTTAAAACACCAATATTACGATCTAATACACTTATGCAACACTGAGATCTTTGTAGATACCTTAAAATTTTTGATGATTTTTTTCATCTCTAGAACGAAATCTTAGCGAATTCGTTTTAGGGACATTAAAATAAATTTGAGCATTTAAATTTAATATTTTACTCCTTAAATGACTAACTGTCTTCTTTAAAATGATGAGATGAAAACATTATTGCATTGAAATGGAAATAAATTTTGTTTCTATCCTAGATTTGGTCCATTTTGTATTATGCGATTTTAAAACTAACGATAAACAGGAATCAAATTATTTACATTGGATCGAAATGTTATACAAGATGGTTGTCGGATCATGGGCTTGTCAAGGCCTTTTTAAACTTTAAAAAGAAAAAAAAAAGTTTCTAATTATAAAATAATTGATTTCTGATAAAAAGAGGATTGAAAAGTTTAAAAATTCCAATTAATTTGTTTGAAATCTTAAAAAAAGTTTTTCAAATATTAAATTTCCTTGGATAATCAAAACCTAAGCAAATACTCGGTCCCAAGTTTTTAGGTAGATTTCTTTCAGAAAATGGCTTTCAAACTTAAAAGTGACGTTATGGGGATGGCTAAGAAAGATTTAAAGTTGGTTTGGATCAGCTGGGTGCAATAGAGTTGAATATAGGTAAAAAAGAAAATTTTTGAATTTTTACTGGGAAAAAGATTTTTTTTTTTCCTTCGAATTATAGAGAGTTATAGATCTAACCAACTGAAAGAAATCTACCTCTTTAGTCCTGTTGCCGCGGGACTAATTTTTTTCTGTTGGCTTCCATTTTTTAGGCCCTTTTCTTTCAACCATGCTTGACGAACCATCTTTTTAAAAATAACATTATTATTATCTTTGAACAAGAAGCGTTTCTTTGCTTTTCAAATATTTTTAGCCATTTACGCTAATATTTAAACAATACAATATAATACTGTCTTTTTTTGACCACATTTATTTAATAAACAATATTTAAAAAATAAATAATTTCAAGCAATATAAACTATACATCACATTTAGATTTTTAAAAAACCACTGGTATACCAGCGAATTATATTTTTAAAAGTGGACTATTTTCTTCATTTTTAAATGTCACATTTAATCACATTTAATAAATTTATATTTACAAGAATGGCTATCTACTTTTTAAAGATTTATAAAACATTTAGCTAAATTAATATTATTGCAAAAAGTATTAAGCATATTAAATATCACATTCCATTTTTCCAACCGTGTTTTTTTATGCATCACAATTTTTCCATTTAAAAAATCAGCTAAAAATTGTAAATGTAGTGCTTAGGGTGAGAAAGGTTAAGGAAACGTCATCATCAAAAATTTACTATGGCAGAATCATGAGAAGGTTGCTTAATTAAATTAAGCAACCTTCTCATGATTCTGCCAAAATTAAGTAAAATTAAGTAAAATACAAAATTAAGTTAATTTTGTATAACCTTAAGTATGAAAGTGTGTGAAAAGTAAGAAAAAATGTGATGCATTTTCGGTACGTTTTCCTACATAATAAAATAATTTAAATATAATTGTAAGCTCGTCGTTTTTTCAAATTTAATTTTTAAAATACCAAAAGCCTTTTTCGAAACATCTAAATTCTAAAGACTTCTTATAAATGAGCCTTTTTAATGTAAAATAATAAGGATTGATGATTTTATAATAAAAAAAGGTCCTAAAATGAAACAGCAGTCACTGAACAAGGGAACACTGAGCCGCGTTAAAGGTAAGCGGGGGGTGGGACTCATCTGGGCGTCTTTGAGGCACTGAACAAGCAGTAGATGAAGGGATTCGCAGCTGAATTGAGTGGTGCCAAACTCTGTATAAGTGAAGCGACCGCGATATTCGTCTGCGTCTTCGGAATGTGACCGTAAACTTGAAGTAAATCGAATACGATGTACGGACTCCAGCATAAAACAAAAACTGAAATTGTTCAGATTTTAGAATCGAAAGCCATCATCATAGCTAAGTTAACTTGTTACCATTTTAAAAGGACATTTCGTCAATGATAATTTTATGAAGGAACCTTTAAGATTTGCATAATCTTACCTAGCACAATAATGAAAGTCATTTTCACAGTTTTCACCTTAGCCTGTGGTATTATCCCTCTTGAGCTTGCCCTTCTAGTTTCATCACTAGCTTCTGAAAAAGATTTTTTTATAGGCTAACTTTATTATTATAAAATTTACTTTGGCTGTACTGTTTTCCTTTTGACCAAATAGTGAAAACGATGAAAGTATAACAAATGGATATGACGATGGCTGGGACGACGAATACGGAAACGGCGACGAGCGTCATGTAAAGCTGCCATTGCCAAGATTCGGAGAAGTCGATCCAGCACTGAAGCCTCCCCTGAATTTGCCTCTCGTGATATAAGACGCCGATCGGTATTGAAAGAATGATTGAGACCAACCAGGCTGATATGACTAGAACCTTCGCTCTCCTCCCTTGAAAATTAAATTTTTTAAAATGTTTTTGAGTTTTTGAGGGCTTCTAGGAGAGACAAACATATGAAGGGCCAAGGGGAAAAAGATAGGTGGATACCCTGTATATATTTACTAGACTGGTTCTCGTCTTCTTCGAGTAAAATCTTTAAAATATCATTTACCACGTAATTAATCATTGGGATTTAACATTTTTCCTCGAGAGGATTAACTGTATCCGCCCTTGTATTATATTCCGGATAGCCGAAGACGTTAATCTACCCCTTTAAGTGAGTTTCCGGTGAAAGGGAGGGGTGTAAAGGGGTGGTGGTGGCCCATTAATAAACATTTATTCATCGTCGGGATTTAAGCCAACCACCTGACTGCCCATGACCATAAACAATTTCACCTTGTTTATTAAGGGGGCGCAAAATTAATTCGACCTTCCTTTAAAAGGGATTTACGACGGAATATCAGTTACAGCTTATTGGTACGAAGGGTTTTATAATTAAAACGTTCACGGCATGTAAAGGAAATAGCCCTCTTTACACAGGAAATCGTCTACTTTTCTTTCGGAGAGAAAATCGTTGCTTTCCACGTGATTTTAAAAGGTTCTAATAAATACAAGTCACTAAATCCTTTTTTTTTTATTAAATCCCTTGAAAAGCGTTTGTCGTTTTTAATTTTCAAGGTTCATTTCGGCTATACGAGATGAAATCGTTTATTTCCAAATGGATAAAGTTTTTAATCAATCCTCAAGAAGTCGTGGCTGTCAAACAATTGGATTTTCACTGTCCTTTCGTTTTTTCTTTTACGGACTGGAAACTTTCATGTAGTCTATAACAAGGCGACGAGGCCCTTTTATTATATTTCACAATTTCACTTTTTCCTTGAAAAAACTTCAAAAAATGAATCGTGTAGGGAAAACAGCTCAAGGAAAACATGTTTTTCTCAAAAATTCAATTTGAAAAATGAGCTATATGGACAAATTAAGCCCATTAGAGTGCCATTCTGAGAAAATGAAACGAAAACATTTTCATAAATTAATTTTTAATGAGAATACAAGGAAAAGAAAATACTTACACGATCCTGAGAAATTCATCGGGTACTTGATAGCGTAGTAACGATCGATGCTTAGCGCCACTAAAACGTATGTTGATGAATATGTAACAACTGCCTGGAAAAAAATTATTATGCTTCATTTAATATTGTGAGAATTATTGTATTACAGCATTCCTACTCTTTTTCAACCATTTGAAAAAATTTAAAAAAAGTTATATTTTTCATTAATGAGGAAAAAGCGCTTTTATATCTAAATAATAAAGGAAAAATCTGCGAGAAAAGCCACATCCCTGTTGGGGGTTTAAAGAGGTTCATTTGTAAACGCTTTCGAGAAAAAGAACAAAGAATGACTGAAGAGTTTCTTTTGTATAAAACCGCTAAAACTAAATGCGGCATTTGAATTGTAAAAATATATTTTAGCGGAATCCCATTGTTAAATATGTAACAAAACAAAAAACGGCTATAACGGGTTCCATGTGCTCCGACGAAACCAGGGCCAGGGAGTAATTGGGTTGGGGGTTAATTTTGGGCGTAAAGTTGCATCAATAGAGAATAGTTTTATCCCATTTTCCTTACTCAATTCTCTTTTTAAATGACAGTCTCAAATAATAATAGCAAAAACTTCCTAATGTCAAAAGAAGCTCGAATTCTTGGAATTCCAAAGATTTCTGATATTAAATACCTACAGAGATGTCTTAAAATAATCTTTAGTTTCCTTCAGAAATTCGCTGAAAGGTGCTTAGGATTTAAAAGCGCGATGTGGGAATTCATCGAGTGCCTTGTAATGTCTGGGATAAATCACGGAATGTTGATAACAAAAGGGAGTTCTCTTTTGTTCAAAAGTTTCCCCTCTATGGCCCATATATTTCCTCATTTAAATATATCGCGCTGTTGGCTCCATTAGTGTAAATAATAAACGGAGAAACGAATATGTCGTCCCGGAGTTTTCTGAATAATTTTCACACGGCTGCAAATTTGAAATGGTTTATTTAAAGAACGTGGCTACTTTGATATAAAACGAGAGCGTAACCAACTCGAAATACGAACGTAAACAATTACGTCGGCGTCAACTAGACGCTTTATTTCAACAAAACCCGAACTAGTACCTCGATTTCTTCAAAAAAAGACGAGAATAAACGAAATTCCCCATGCGGACAACTTTAACACCTTTTTTTATACGAATTTTAAAATAGATTTAGTTGGCATTGTCCGAATTATTCTTAGTTTAGACTCTGACGCAGTCCTCAAAAACTTGATGTTTCTAGAAAATATATTATAGTCTCAATGATTAATTTTTTATCAGGGCGAGACTTAATACCCACACCCGCAAGACATGAATTCACGTTTGGCAAGGCACCAATCAGGCCCATACGTAAAGATTAAAAAAAAATTGAGATGGACATGTAACTGTCACTCAGTGATCTCCATGGCCTTTCTTAATTGGGAAGTAGGAAATGGTTAGAAGGGAGGAGAGGTGGGTATGGTTGTGGAAGGGTGGGGAGATTAGTGAAGGAGGGAGGAGGTTGGTAGAGAAGGGTGGATGGGAAGGACCGGGGAGGTTGGGAAGTAGGGGGAGGTTGGAGGTGATGGTAGAGTAAGGGTAAGATAGAACACAGAACATTATAAAAAGATCTAGTTGTGGATTTTCTCTTACATAAAGCCAAATATAGCTAGAATCCTGTTTAATATTGATTGATTAAATTTTTGAACCGTAATCAATTTAGATGTAATCAGCTAAGGGAATATCTTTTGTGAGCTATTTTTTTCATAAAGGGTTTTACGAAAGTCATTGAAAAGGTTATAATAACTTAAATTGCTACCAGTACTAAAAAGATTGTCAAAAGGTTGGTACTTCGAATTTTGAAGCTGTTAATCCGTTCTTTATTCATTATTTTTTAATACTTTCGTTCCATTAGTTAAAATTGAAATGGGCTTAAAAGTTAACAATAAAAAACCGTGATTCAACTCGCTGGGCTATTTTAATCCGAGTTCCTCCACCCCATCATAAGTTTTGAATGGAATCCCGAGCGCTAATGGGGCTATCAGACATTTTCGTCTTCAACTTGAAAACCTTAGTCAAATACTAGTAAACATATGAATTTAATCTGTTTACTACAAGGAAGGGAGGGGGGCGCTTTAGATTTTTAATGAAAACAAACACTCCCAGGTCCTCTTTTCTACAAAGTGTATTCTTGGCAGTGTTCCTCATTTTCAAATTAGGATGTATATTTTCTTCTTTTCTGAATATTTCCGAATGGGAAAGACAAAATACGGTTATTGTATTTTAAAAACGTTTTGAATCCTTTCGGCTAAAATCTTTTAGTTTAATTCAAAACCACCCAGTGAACTTGACAAAAAACTTTTAAATATAGCCGAATATCAGACAAAAGTATTTTAAATGATAAAATGGACTATAAATAAGATCTTTTCAATTTATGCCAAGGGACACCTTGAAAGTCGGTGAAGGGACCTTTTACAAGTCGGTTTTTTTCTTTCAATTATAAAACAAGCTCCATTACAGAACCCTTGATAAATTGCTTGGAAAATAATTAAAAATCATCCGTTAATTTGTTTTTTTGGGACGTTTTTGTCTCCTTCAAGTTTATATTTAACAAAAATCCCTTTTTAATTAACATTTTTTTAAAGCTATAATGAGTCAAGTGGAGTGCAGAAAGTATAACGGAAAGTCATTAATTTTATCACAAAAACATATTTAAAAAAATAATTTGTTGGAAAGATTTTAATTATGCAGGGAAAAATTACATTTTAATCATTAGCGCCATCCACTAAGAAACATTAGAGAAATTTGTGTTTTATTAAAAAAAAAAACCCTACTAACTCATGCATGTTAACTACCTACCTACACTTTTTTTTACTCTTCAAAGGGTACCTAATAAAGTTTTACTTTTTAAACTAAAATGTCGCTTGAAAAAGGTTCCCGGACGTAATACACGGTCTATTGTTTTATTTTAGAGGTTGGACAAAATGCACTATCGCCCCGGACAAAATACACTATATCAGGTAAAAAATCAGGTAGAAAAGCAGGTATAATCTCAGGTAAGGAATTAAAATTTAAAATCGGCTCCCTGTGAACCCACCAACTTGAAATTTTCAGGGCTTCTTGTATTAGAGAACTGTCACTTGGTATCTATCTACCTTTCTACTCATGAGAATAAGTTAGATTTCGGTGTGGAGGGTCTTGGAGCTTTTTTCAAATCATCAATTTTCCAAAAAAATCTTGAAAACCTGGATGTTTTCTGTTCGAGACACCTCCTTATCAATATTTTCACCATTAGCAAAAATTAATCGTCTTTAAGAAACGAGTTAACCAACTCGCTGCATATTAGTTCGGAGCTTTGCTCGCGAGAGGAAAAAAAAATCCCTCTACAGTTATCAAACTTAAAGCATAGTGGTTCGGAGCTTTGCTCGCGAGAGGAAAAAAATATCCCTCTACAGTTATCAAACTTAAAGCATATTGGTTCATCCGATCATTTATCCAAACTTCATCACTATAATGATGCTCTATAATGATTTACAGTGTATTTCGTCCGAAAAAAAGGTTCAGGAGACCGTGTATTTTGTCCAAACTAAAGGTCGCATCAGACCGTGTATTTCGTCCGGCTTATAGTGTATTTTGTCCGAGAAACGTAACCCAGTGTATTTTGTCCGTTTACCCTTGAAAAATACGAGGCAATAAAGGGGCAATGTTTAGGAAACGAGAGATGCTTTCAGATTTTTTGTTCCCTCTTTAGTTCGCTTATTACAAGTTCTGAACAATTATAATTATTCATAAAACAAGGTTGTCGAGAGTATGAACATTTCCACAACTTCTCGCAACAGTCTCAAGACTAATGAGAGTTGAGAGTGAGTACTATACCCAAGAAGAATCTTCTTCATAAATTTAAAATCACTGTCCCTCGTAGTTTGAAACAAAAACTCATAATATTCGAAAAGCACAAAATTCTGAGGTGAGGATATAAATTTGAACTTTTTAAAAAGATTTTGTGCTCCACAGACCTCTCCGCAAACACCATATACTCCCTTAAGGTTGTGGGTGGTGGTAGGGGGAAGTTAGGAAAAGGGATGGGAGTTAGAGACAACACTGGTTTAACCTCCACTGCTTTTGAAACTGGGCGAAATATCATTTTGTGATTAAATTTTTGATAATCCCACTTCTGATGTTACAAACAAATTATTATTCTTTCCCTCTAATTTATTTTGCACCAAGTATGTTAGCTTTCTTTCAACTGAAAATCTTAACCTGAATGAAGTGCCCAAATGTCAATCATTTCCCTTCCTATTTTCAACTTTTTATAGAAATAAAGAAAAAACAAACAAACAAACGTCACATTTTTCAGTGAAAAAAAGGAAACTTGAAACCAAAATTATTTATGCAGATCAAAAATGTCCGTCTCGTTAAAAAAGTGACATCTTAAAAATAAAAACTAGGATGTCATCTGAATTTATTTTGAGCTAAAAAGTGATGGAAAACGATCATTTTCAAGCTCAAATTGTTATAACAAGACCCCGGATCTTAAAATCGTAATGGATCGTTCGGGATCGTTATCGAGAGGCAATTTATTGGCTGGTGACAGTTTTCGATTTTAGTAAAATATTATAATGCCTCTCTCGATTAACTAAGTGAAAGAAAATGGATTGAGATACATTTATAAACCCTCAGGAGATATCCTAAAAGGTCGAACTTTCCTAAACCACAAGGGCAAAAACATTTTAAATTTTTTTTATTTATGATCCATAATATCTATATCGATGATAACCAATATCAGCTAATTTTTGAAAAATTCTAAATAAATGTAGGTGGTTTTCCTTATGTTATTCAAATACATAATATAAAGTACGTTTATATATTGTGCAGACAGTGAGGCGGAAGAGTTTTCCTTGTATTATGAATAATAATGATAACCATTGATGAATTGGCCTATGATAATAATGACAAATGTCTTTGATAAAATGAAAATTGCAATTTTATGATGTGATATTGACCTATATGGGTATAAATACATGCGAAATTTTCGAATAAACAAACCAGAGACAAAATGAATGGTCGTTTCATTGCTTTTCTACTTCTGAGCATTGCAGCTATGGCTAGTAAGTTATTTTTGCTTTTTTGTATGTGAGAGTTCGGTTTTCATACGCAGGGCCTCCAGGCTTCTTCTTTTCCGATATAGACTAAGGGTCATTTTGACCCTTTTTCCTTTCATCTTGCTTGGCCCGGTGGGTTACACCTAATTGGTTCAGAAAAAATATTCAGAGAAACGAGTTACAATTAAAATTGTAATACAAACAAATCTTTTCATTTCAGGCTCAGAATCACATTCCAAACGTGACAATGTACGTGAAGCACGATTTAAAATGTTTTAAATTTGTTAAAAATTTAATTACATATCAACACTTGAGTTTAAATAAAAGATAAAACAAAAATTGAAAACATTTTCACAAATACCTTTACCTAATAGTAGGGAACTTCAAAAGGGTGTATACCTTATGTCCTAAAAGCAACTTGTCATAATCACGTCCTTACTACAAATGAACATACATAACCTTTAATTTGTTATGACGAGTTGCAAATAGGACAAGTGGTATTTTTAAAATTACTTTGTTATTAGCCTCGAGGCAGCCTCGAGAAGCAGCGGATTTCCTCCGGAAAGGCCTTCCCTAAGCCTATCTTTGATGTCCTGGTTATCACCACCACAGTAAAATAATGAAATGGGTCTCTGAGCCCGGAGCCTCCATCGCACTGACAACAATAGCTTAAAATCCTCTAGAAATCAGCGGAAAATTTTGAAAGCCTATGGCTCAGTATATTTCAATTACCTAAACCACGTGATTTTCACCGCCAAAAGTTCAAATTCTAAAATTAATTTCATCAATGCCCTAAGAAGTAGCTTCCTCTTCGTATGCGGGCTTGATCTGTTGTCAAATGTGATTTCTCAGTTCACGAGCAGCTCCTATGATCAATTTCGACCATCTCCTGCTTTTATTTCCTAAGATCACGAAATTCCATTTAAGTCCCTCAGGGAGTCCCAGAACCGCTGAGGCGATTTTAACTGTCTTCTGCTATGGTCCTCGGGCCATAAAATATTTCCGTCACCATTTCCAACCATCTTAATCTTTCCGGTATCGAAGAAATCACTAAATTCCATTTAGGCCCCTTAGCAAAGTCCCAGAACAGATTTTGAGATTTGAACTGTTATTAACTATGATCCCTAGGACCTTCTCGTCACGATGTTCAACCATCTCAAACCTTCAGGTTCCGAGAAAATCACGAAAATGCCCTTTATGCTTAAGCGAAGTACCTGAACCGCTTTCTCTTCTCCACATTTCTCTCATCCTCACTCCTCATCCAGCGACGAGGGGACGATCTTTCGGCTTCCCTCCCGATTGATTGATGGAAGGGGGATCTCAAGGGTAGGAACTGAAGAGTTATGGGAAAAATTGCAACACTTTTTCCTTATGTTATTCAAATACATAATATAAAGTATGTTTATATATTGTGCAGATAGTATGGCGGAAGAGTTTTCCTTTTTTATTATGAATAATAATGATAATCATTGATGAATTGACCTATGATAATAATGACAAGTGTTTTTGATAAAATGTAAACAGCAATTTTATGATTTGATATTGACCTATATGGGTATAAATACATGGGAAATTTTCGAATAAACAAACCAGAGAGACAAAATGAATGGTCGTTTCATTGCTTTTCTACTTCTGAGCATAGCTGCTATTGCTAGTAAGTTTAGCTTTATTGTATGTGAGAGTTCGGTTTTCAGCCTCCAGGCTTCCTCCTGTCTAATATAGACCAAGGGTCTTTTGGCTCTATTTCCCTTCATCTTGCTTGGCCCGGTGGGTTAAACCTAATTGTTTGATAAAAAAGACTTAGATTAACGAGCTACAATTAAAAATTTTTTTTTGTAACTTTTTATTTTATCCAGCGACCAATTATGAAGGATTCTGTCTGATTAAAAACCTAAAATTTGTCATGATTGAGAGAAAATCCTTATTGAAAACCTTTAATAAAATTGGACTAAATTGTTAATCTTTCCTCATATTTTTTTTTCTTATCTAGGTACCAATTCTTTTTTCATTAAAAGTAATGAAAATAAAAATACCAAACAATAACAAACCACAGTTTGCAAAAAGTAATTTGAATTACAATGTAATCGTAATGTAATTACTTTTTAATTATTGTAGTAGTGTTTCAATATAAGCAATTTCGATTAAAATGTAATTCAATTACATTTTGCCCAAGTCTGTAACAAACTAATCTTTTTATTTCAGGCTCATACAAACAGGATACATACAAACGTGGCAATGTACGTGAGGCACGATTTAAAGCTTTAAATGATTAAGATTTAAATGTTTAGAATTTGTTAAAAATTTAATTACATATCAACACTAGAGTGTAAATAAATATAAAACAAAAATTGAGAACATTTTCACAAATACCTTTACCTAATAGAATGTGTAGGGAATTTCAAAAGGATGTATATCTTTTGTCCTAAAAGAAACGTGTCATAATCTCGTCCTAACAACAAATGGACATACATAACCTTTAATTTGTTATGACGAGTTGAGATTGAATAATGGAAGGGGGTTCTCAGGGTAGGAACTGAAGAGCCATAACCTTATGGGAAAAATTGCAACACCTTTTCCTTATGTGGTCCAAAAACATAATATAAAGTATGTTTATATATTGTGCAGATAGTATGGCGGAAAAGTTTTTCTTTTTTATTATGAATAATAATGATTACCTTTGATGAATTGACCTTTGATAATAATGACAAATGTCATTGATAAAATATAAAATGCAATTTTATGATCTGATATTATCCTACATGTATGGGACCTACATTGGAAATTATCGAATAAACAAACCAGAGAGACAAAATGAATGGTCGTATCATAGTTAATAGCAGTTCAAATTTCAAAATCGGTTCTGGGACTTGTCTAAGGGGCCTAAATGGAATTTCGTGATTTTCTTCTAAGGAGGAAATCCGCTGCTTCTCGAGGCTGCCTCGAGGCTTTTAGGTAGATTTCTTTCAGAAAATCTACCTATTGCAATGGGGGCAGTAGTCTCAGAATCAAAAATTTTTGTGACAGGTTTTCATTTCAGACCCCCTGGACCCCAAAACCACCCTCAACTCAAAAGTTTATATATATATATATATGTATATGATATATATATATATAAAGTCTTTATTGAGCATTAATTACATAAGAAAATTAAACGAAATACAGATTTTCCTTCTTAACAAGATACCACATGAGAATATAAAGTGAAACAAATAACAAAAGTTAATTGATTGGAAGGTAGAACAGAAGAATAAATTATAATTAAATTTTGCTTGCTCAAAAAGACGGCAACCTCTTGACCGCTGGGGTCGTCAGAGGGATATATATATATATATATATATATATATATATATATATATATTCGCAACGATAACTTGAGTAATTTTTACTTGACGATCATGAAATTCGGTATTTAGGGCTTTTAAACTAATAGAATTTATGAGTTCGTTAACGGCTGAAATCGGACCAGCGGTTTTGGTACTTTAGCTTAGGGCCTAAACTGGGTATCTCCTAAACCGTTCATCCAATCGCTTTCAAACTTAAAAGTGATGTTATGGGGATGGCTAAGAAAGATTTAAAGTTGGTTTGGATCAGCTGGGTGTAATAGATTGTGAATCTAGGTAAAAAAGAAAATTTTTGAATTTTTACCGGGAAACAGATGATTTTTTTTTCTTCGAATTTTAGAAACTTCGAGATCTAACCATCTGAAAGAAATCTACCTCTTTAGTCTGCTGGGGCTGCCAGCGGGACTCTAATTTTCAGGCTCAGAACCATCTGATACATACAAACGTGAAAATCGATTTAAAGCACGATTTAAAGCGAAAAATTCATAAAAATTTAATTACAATCAACACTTGAGTGTAAATAAATATAAAACAAAAATTGAGAATATTTTCATTAATACCTTTACCTAATAGAATGTTTAGGGAACTTCAAAACAACGTGAAATACACATTTATGTGGAATGAGAGTAAAAATACCTAATAAGAAATACAAATTTTTTAAGTGCACGTAAAGGCTTAATATGTTTTATAAACATTAATAATTATCTCCTCGTATTTTTTGCCTCTTTAATGTTTATTTTAGGCGTCCGTCCAACGAATAGGCGATCATAATTAGATATCCAACGTTTACTCATGTTTAAATAGGTGTTGTCTCTTTAGTCTCAGTTAATTAAACACGAATGGGAAAAGATGTCTTATTAGCGCGAAACGGATGATGGCTCTAATCCAAAGAAAAAAAAAAATTCTTTCGTCAAGATTGACATTCCGGGGCGAAAATGGGCGCGAGTTGATAAATTAGCTTGGATTAAAGTGAACGTAAATAGAGCCAGGATGGAACATTTTATAGACTATTTTGTCGTCGTGGAATCCAACCACTCAGCCTCATCGCGAATATTCTTCGCCTTGTCTTTTTAATCTTTTCATCCCTGTGGAATTCACAACTTGCTAAATTTATCGCCTTTTTTCACATTTTTTTAAATGTTTCTATTTAAACGTTTAATGAAAATATTGACTTGAAAAAATGTACATTTTTTTAGACTTAAGGGGATTAAAATAACTTTTTTTTTTTAAATAAAAAATTTGCATTCTAGTGAGCTAGAATCACGAATATTCATTTGTTCATTTTATTTTATTACACTCATCCTTTTTGAAACGATCGGTGTTTAATGAAAATTTCATTCATTTCTTTTGAAATTTGATGAAGTGTGTTTAGAAATTAAAAAAAATCAAAAAAATTGATTGACAATTTTGATGGGCAACAAGTTGATTGATAGGCATATCATTTAAAATCCAATTGAACCTTTTTCCTGGTTCAGTGGAGGAAATAATTGAATTTCAATATAATTTAAAAAAATAAAATAAAATTCATCATTAATTGCTTTTTAATTTAAGAGTATTTTCGACTCTTTTGTCAATTAAATCCTGAAGTTTAAGATTTCAAGATAAAGTCTCCTTTTGAAACTACATAATAGAAGAACGTAGGGATGAATTACTGAAATATTTATATAACAAAAATTTATATAAAGTAAAGTATAAAAGATAAAGTAAATAATCATGGCGTTGTTTGAATTTATTTCCAATTTCGGGGCCGGGAATCCTTCTCCCATCCAAAAATTTTCGTTTTTTCATCGCCTCGTTTGATGAGATCACGTGAGTCAAGACAAGGGAAATATTGGAAAACGCTCTCCAAAGTATTACATGGAGATACCCTCACATTTCTCTTCCCACCCTCCCGACCCTATAACGCCTCTAGGAAGGGTATATTGCCTACTCGCTAGTCTTTTCTTTTCATTTTGTCGATTGATTAAACACGCCGTTTTTCATCCGGTGTATTCACAAGTCGAATTTAAAACGTTTCACAGCCTTCATAATGGCCAACATTTATCCTGGAATATGTCAAGTGAACAGGGTCTGGGATCCTGTTTTTTCCTTTTAATTGAGCTTTTCAGACACAAATTTATTATTTTTCAATATTGTGTTGGTATTGGTATTTGAAGGTATTGTATTAAATTTACCTGTGAGAATTTTATAACTTTACAGGCGATGTTTCCGGCATTCCATTCGACTGTACTCCTCCAAATGATGTCCGTGAGTACACTCAGAACTCCGACGCAAAGATCTAGAAGAAAAAAAAATTTTAATAAATTATTCATCGTAATTTATTAGAAAAGAAAAATTCTTCTGAGAAAAAAATGAGTTTAACGGGTTATTTATTTTCAAGTTAACTGTTAATTGTTCGAGTGTTGGGGAGGGGTGGAGGATTTTGGGTTAAACGACGCGGAAGGGTGGAGAGAGGGGAAGTAAAATGTAACTCGGAAGTAAGAAATCATTTTCTAGGCCTCAACCAGAGTCGCCAACAGAAAACCGTTTAATAACTGGTTTCTTTGAGAAAAATACTCTTATTTTTCTTTCTAATTGAATGATTACAAAAATAATTTTAAACCAGTTTGGAACGGACAGCGAAAATGAAGTTTTAATTGACATTCAGACCTCCAGTGGTCAGTTTACGGTCTATTTTAATTTCCTCTCGACCTCTGGGAGTTTGCGAAAGGATATTTGCCCTTTCAAGCCCACTATTTACTCGAGTGGCTTCTAAACTCATTTCAGATTTGAACTAAAGTTACCCATACGAATTAAAAAAAAATACCCCGGAAGTAGCGAATTTCCTCCTGAAAATCCTAATTCTATCTCAAATCCTTTTCATGCTATGTATTCCGAATCTATTTGATTAACATAAAAGTGTTGGCTTTTGTATTTGTAAATGAAAATGTTAATTTGGGGAGAAAATTGGAATTATGAAATGTTAATTTTGTGGTTTTGGAAAAAGGAAAGAAGAAGAGGAAGAGGAAGAGATGAATATGAACAGGAAGAGCAATGGGAATGGGAAGATGAAGATGAACAGGAAGAGCAATGGCAATGGGAAGGGTAAGGGTAAGGGTAAGGGTAAGGGTAAGGGTAAGGGTAAGGGTAAGGGTAAGGGTAAGGGTAAGGGTAAGGGTAAGGGTAAGGGTAAGGGTAAGGGTAAGGGTAAGGGTAAGGGTAAGGGTAAGGGTAAGGGTAAGGTAAGGGTAAGGGTAAGGGTAAGGGTAAGGGTAAGGGTAAGGGTAAGGGTAAGGGTAAGGGTAAGGGTAAGGGTAAGGGTAAGGGTAAGGGTAAGGGTAAGGGTAAGGGTAAGGGTAAGGGTAAGGGTAAGGGTAAGGGTAAGGGTAAGGGTAAGGGTAAGGGTAAGGGTAAGGGTAAGGGTAAGGGTAAGGGTAAGGGTAAGGGTAAGGGTAAGGGTAAGGGTAAGGGTAAGGGTAAGGGTAAGGGTAAGGGTAAGGGTAAGGGTAAGGGTAAGGGTAAGGGTAAGGGTAAGGGTAAGGGTAAGGGTAAGGGTAAGGGTAAGGGTAAGGGTAAGGGTAGGGTAAGGGTAAGGGTAAGGGTAAGGGTAAGGGTAAGGGTAAGGGTAAGGGTAAGGGTAAGGGTAAGGGTAAGGGTAAGGGTAAGGGTAAGGGTAAGGGTAAGGGGTAAGGGTAAGGTAAGGGTAAGGGTAAGGGTAAGGGTAAGGGTAGGGTAAGGGTAAGGGTAAGGTAAGGGTAAGGGTAAGGGTAAGGGTAAGGGTAAGGGTAAGGGTAAGGGTAAGGGTAAGGGTAAAGGTAAAGGTAAGGGTAAGGGGAAGGGGAAGGGGAAGGGAAGGGGAAAGGGAAGGGCAACGGAAATGGGAAGAGAAAGCGTGAAGGGTACTGGGGAATGGGAAGGGGTAGGGGGAAGGGAAGGGAGAGGGTGAGGGGGAAGGGGAAGGAAGAGGGGAAAGGGTAAGGGGGAGGGGGAAGGGTAATGGGGAGGGGGAAGGGTTAAGAGGAAGGGAAAACAATTAATGAACTGATTGATGAAATTGAAAAGTTCTTTAAAACTTTAATGAATTCACGACAATGTAATCGAGGTTTGTATGCTCGCACATCGTCAGCGATTGTTAGAAACATTATTAATTGTGTAGGTAAACATTCGAACAATAAGTTACTAATAAAAAAATTCATAAAATCGTAATTATTTACCAGCCAATGCCAGCTGCATTATAAAGAAGTTCATTCTCGATTTCGGCTTTTTCCCACATTGCAGAGCCACCAGGACAGCGGAATTTCCAAAGACGATAAACACAAAAAGAAGCCAGAGGATGACGAACTGCTCGGTCTGGAACACACACAAAAAAGAAGAGAAATTGTAGCAAATAATAGGACAATTTGTTGCTTGGATTAGAAATAAATTGTGGATAAAAAAAAAAGAAGTTTTATTAGAAACGATGAATTAGTCTCGGAGTCAGGTGGTCTCCCCTGGTTGAGGGCGAAAACAAAAAATTCGCCTCTAGAGAGGGTCGCAAATCGTTGCCCTAGGCGGCGATAACAATCTAGCGCTAAAGCGGATTTTTGTGGGGATGAAACCCTTGCCAAAGTCAGGCGGTTAATTTATAAAAAAAGAAAGTACACAAAAAATTAAAAGTCTCCTTTCTAACTCGAAAGAAAATAAAAATAAATCAAATCCACGTCACTTAAGGGTGGTAAAAAGAGACGTCCAGTTTGATTTATTGAAGGAATAATGACTTTTTGATCGAGTGGAAGGCATAACCACTCACAACGTTGTAACGAATTCATTATTTATCACAATTTTTTATTCTAAAAAAATTGTCTTGTTAAAAAAATCTCATTATAAAAAATAGGGATCCTCGTTTTTTGTTTTGTTTGCAATGGCCGTTGTCATGGTTACATTAAGGGTTGAAATGAGAGATGCAGCCCTATATGTATTGGTCATTGGTTCCATATCGGACGCGTGTTATGATCTTTTCCCCCTTTCGACAACACCATCAGAACCGACATTCTAGGGAGCGAAAAGCGGTTTTTCGACGATAACCTCTCGGCGACCGATAAAAACACGATGCGTTAAAACATTGAAAGACACCATTCGGAAATAAATGTCCACACTTAGGTCTTTATTGTGTCCTATTTCGAGATATTACAAAATCATCATTCCATGACGATAGGGCACGTGGTTTATATTTGGAATTGAACCGCTTAAAGAACCTATCATTCTAACACGATTGCATTACTAAATAGAATATCGTCGATGAATTGTTCCTAGTTCCCAAAAAGGGTCAAGAATCAAGCTAAAAGGGGGCTGTTTTGTCTTCCGCTCCTAGATGGTCCCCTATGGTCTTTTTTTTTGGACAGTAGGTGCCCTCTGAACAAGATTTTATTCCTTTTCGACAAATAACCCCCTTTAGTAGCTTGATTCATCACCATTTTCGGACATCAGAGGCCCTTTTAACTAGATTTCTCCATTTTTTATGAAAAAGGCCCTTTTTTAGATTGAATTTTGACCCTTTTTGGACACTAGGGGCAATCCTAACTATATTTTGTTCTTAATCGACAAAAAATGCCCTTTTTAACTTGATGTTTGACCCTTTTTGGGAACTAGGAGCCATTTTAACTAGATTTTGTCTTTAACGAAAGAAAAGGGCATTTCTAGCTCGATATTTTTGACCCTTTTTGGACAATAGGTGCCAATTTAACTAGATTTGTTCCTTTAATATGAAACCTATTAAGTTTGATTTTTGATCCCTTTTTGGACATTTCGGAGACTCTTAACAAGATTTTTCTTAACAAGACATTTTTTGGTACAAATTCACATTCTTAAGTTTTAAGCAATTTTCTTTCCAAAAAAGCTTGAAAAGATGAGTTTTAAACTTTTTTCATTTAGTTTATTGTTGATCAAAAATTATATCACATTACTCATTAAATGCTTTGTTTGTTTGTCAAAGAATTCCTGGTGCTTAAACCGCTGGTATTTTAACAGGTTTGTATTTCATAATTAAATTTAATCTTCGGCCACAAAAGTTTTCGGGAAATTAATTATAAATGAGGAAAACCCGGTTTGCTTTTGAGCTAAGCTGGTTTCCTATTAAAAAGGACTTTATTAAATTTTTGGTCACCTCTCATTTACCGCTCCTAAATTAATTTACGTTTAAATAGTTTTACTTCAGCAAAATAAAGGAATCAAAGAGATATGCAAAATTTTTTATACACTTTTTGATTGAAAGAGTTCTGTTTCATTTTCCAAAACATTTCCATTTTATTTATCAACCAATCAAACGTTGAATGATACTTCGCAGTTCTGAATTTTTCAGTTCTAAAATTATCGAATAAAATATTGTAATTTATGTGAGAAGAAGAATTTAAGAGTTTATCATAATCCAAGTACTCTGTACTTAACCCTTAGCTTGTTTTTATCGTAATTTTACTTTTATGATTTCCCTTTTTTTGATTTCCACTCCAGTTGTTTTACGATTTCCCTCCGAGTAATGCAAATAACTTCTGTTCAAGTACGACGGCTTCTTTTTTCACTATTCCAAAACTATTCGCATAAATATTCAAATTAGGAACGATTTCCTTGAGCACGAAATTCGAACATTTTCGGAATCATGTTAATGGGACGATTTTCGAATAATCACCCCCTTTTAATCGGACCTTCCTCGTTTTAATTGTCATTAGCGGCAATTTTCGTGACTGGGAAATTATTTACGGATCGTGGAAAAAAAGGTTTCAAATTAACATTAAACCTTTAAAGTCACGTATCCTCAATTAAATTACTAATCAAAGTGAAAATCGTCTTCGGAGTCGCGGTTTCGCCGTGTTAACGCCCTCGTAATAACCGCTTCTAGCTTCTAAACCCTCCAAGGAATTAACCGTTAATACAATGTTAAGGCAACCATTATTAATTGGACCGAAAGTGAACGTGAGACTTCTCAAGAGCAAATAATTGTTTTGTCTATCCTCTTGTTTTAAATGAAATAAACTCACTTTGACTCTCTAATTTCCCCCACTAAAATTGACTGTTTTAATCAACTTAGAATCATTTAAAAAAATAAATAAACAAAAAAGTCACTTATTACTCTAAAAGTTTGGTCAAAATATTGGGAAAGGTAATAAATTGTGAACTTGGGGAAAAAAAATCTCTTAAAAAATCCTTTTACTTCAACCCAATATAGTTATGAGGCTCAAGGAGTTGATAGAATTTTTTCCCGCATAGAAAACGAATAAAAGAGATGAAAAGGCTCTTCCTTTTAAGATAAGGCGACAAAAAGAGATTCGATGTCCTTTTTTCCAAGATGGATAAAAAAAAATCCTCCAACTTTTTAATTTTGTTAACAGCTCAAATTCAATTCATTGAGTAAATAAAGTTGGCTATAGTCAGGAAGTGTATAAAGGATTTGTCATGGGTTAATCCGATAAGCTTTAGCATACGTGGAAGTTTCCAGTTAATTTATCTTGCTTTCCTGGCCTAACGACAAATCCAGCTATAAATTTGACAATTCATGTTACTTTTTTAGACCCTCTTTTGACGTAATTTTGTTTTCACTGGCATCAAATATCGATTTGGTCGTTTTTCATTATGTTTCATATTCAAAAAGTTGTTCTATTAATGTGCAAAATAAACTGGATGAGGTAAAAAATAAAGTGTGTACAGTTTTCTAATTCCATAACGCATAAACAGTATAAGGAAATGATCCGTTAAGTCCGAAAAGGCGAAATTTGCGGCTTTCTGTCCTAATTTCAAAGATATTGAATATCCCATGGCGAACCCCCATCGCTAATGGCGTGGAAAAGATTTCGGGGGGAGGATCGGGTTTCCAGCTCTCGTGCACTCGTATCATCTCCTTTTTTATCATCCTTCTATAAAATATTATTATTCGAGTAAATTGACTTGGAACAGTTATTTGAAAACAACACGAATATCCGAATTTATTTTACTATGCTAATGATACGAACATGTAATAAAAACGGTTTAAAGGACCTTTATAACAACGTTGATTTAATCTTTCAAATAATATATTCGCAACAAAAAGAGGATTTCAAAATACGTTTGATCTTTTTTTAAGTATTTACTTTTCCAGGTTTTTCACGAGCAAAAATCTGTTTGTGAAAGGATCACCTTTTTTCGCTTTTCATTTTTTTTAAAGAAATGATATTGTTTCATGTGGATTTGTTGAAAATGATTGACTTTTGCCTTTACGTTAACTTTATGCAAATTTTTAAAAGTAGATTAGAAATAGTTAAAAGGCAGCTCCTCGTCAATAATGCAATCAGGATTCTAAAGGAACGTTTAAGCCTCGCAAATGAGCCTAGTTAATCTCCTTTTTTCCCTCAGTTAATCGATCCAATTAAACAAAGAAAAAAAAACCTCAAATCAATCCCAAGTTTTGGAAGCAAAAGGAAAAAAATTTTGAGTGACATAAAAAAAGTTATCAATTATCATGTTATGACTTATGAAAAACAAAAATAAAATTGTTCAAAAATTGAAAAAGAAACGAGAAATCATTTAAAATTTGAAAACTATATGAAAAAAAAAAACACTAAGAAGGAAAATATAATTCTTGCCAGGATTTACAACATTCAAAACTTCAAAAGAGCCCACATCTCACAAGGAGGGTTAGTCCATAAAGCTTTTTATAATTAATATCTGTCAAGTATCGAAAAAATTTGACATTTCATAGGTCCCCTTTTTATATTATATATCCATGACGTCAGGTTTTTTATATTGATAAATCAGGTTGAAATAATTTTGAAAGAGACAAATGAGACGGAAGAAGTTTTCTTCACCCCAAAAAACGTGAAAAACCACATTTTGGGAAAGAATCCAATTCATTAAACTCGAATCATTTATAAAAAGCCTATAGCGATAAAATATAATGTGTTTAAAAAAAAACATGGGCTTTTAGTTGTCTTTCGCTCTCCATTTTATTAAAAAGAAGGTTTTTATTTAACTAATTTGAGATTTTTGTCTAGGCTTAGCTAATTCAATTAAGAATAAGAGCTTTAGGAGCTATTAAAACCAAAATCCTTTTAACTTTTACAAAAATAGAATCTTTTAGTTCCGATTAAAAAGAAGTTCCTTAGACAAAAATTGGCGAAAAGACCGGAGGGGACGTTCTAATTTAAATTGCGAGCCCTTAAACGCAGGATAGGGTTTTAACAAATGATCTCCCGTTTTCCTGTATTTTCTTTGAGGCTTCTGATAAATAGAGTGCGTTTAAGGGGAACTAATTGAACCCGAAAACTGATGGAACCCCAAACTTAAAAGACCACGTTTTTAAAATCTATTTACACAAAAAACAAAACGGTTTTTTATTAATATTTTATCAAGATTGCGAACTTAATAAAAATCCGTCGCCTTTTCAAATAAAAGTTCGTCGGAACCAAGATGATAAAAAAAAGTATAAACAAGAATAAAATATGAAAAACTAGATTGCGGAAAGAAAATGAAAAACATTGAAGATAAAAACGTTTCCAAACATTTTTCGAATTGGTATGTATAGAATGTAAATAAGGATTCAATATGCGAAAATTAAATACCTCTTACTGCCGAAGGGCCTTAATTTAATAAGAAAAGAAAAAAAAAGCCCCCTAAAGAAGTCAATATTACAATTATTGAAAAATATGTACATACCAAAAATTTTATTAAAAAATGATGGAATAAGCTTTCATTGTTATGTTAACTTTTTCGAAAAGAAAGTTATTGTTTACCTTTACATCCCCAAATTTAGGAAGTGGTGGAAGAGGGTCGGGGAGGTGATGAAAGTGAGGGAGTTTTGGTATGGGCAGCTCCGAATTTTGGAGAAAATTCAAATTATGGATTCCTCCTCCATTTCACATTTTTTAAGGTTTGCGTCATTGAAACTGAAAAAAATTCTGATGTGTCCGTAATTAGGTATAGAAAAGTGCAACTTTCAAAGCATCCCTGTACTGATTTTCATCGATATTGTCTAATGTGATCAGATTGTTGTTTCAAATTAAAACGAAAGCTAATTAATACCGAAAATTAATTTACAAAGTTGTCCGGGGACAAATTAAACAGAAGTTAACTCGTTGTTAAAGTCTATGATAAAGTGATGTTATTTGAGTATAAAACGTAATGTGCGTGAGCGGGTATGTTGTTAAGAGAATTAGTGAGGCGGGTAAGAAATCGTTTTTGCTCCGTTAAGGCCTCGACGTCAGGTTGGCGAATTCTTGACGCCCCCACCCCCCAGCATAGTAGATCAACCTTTATGTTTCCGCCCAACTTCAACTCATTTCTTCCAGGGCCTCTTATTTCTGGAAAAACGTGTGAACTTTTCTCGGTTATTTTTCTTTTTGCGATATTCCGACTCTAAATAGAAAAGGTAGAAGGGCTGAGTGTGTATTTCCTGTCTGATAGCACAAACACGCCCTTTCGTGAAAAAAGCCCTCGGGATATAAATGATGGGCAATATGGTCGTGACGACGTTTCCTTACTGCTCAACATCAGATGGCGACTGGCAACTAATTCTCACGTCAAAGCTCTAAACGCACCATTTTATACTCTTTAATATCCTTAGAAGAAAACAAATTAAACATTTTTCGAAAGATAAAGTCAATAGCTTATAGAATATTAACTTGAAGTAACCACTGATCAGGGGAGGGCTGGGACCTTAAGGCGTGGGTGGGTTTTCAGTTAAGGGGCCCCCGGTTGGGGGGGGGGGGCGCAGAAAATTGGCTCTTAGAAAAATATATTCAGCAAAAACAGAGGTTTACAAATTAAAACATTTGCCCCCCTCGCCACCTAAAGTTTTGAATGTTTACTTTGAGGTTTTTGAATGAAATTTGGGTTTTAAAATGTTGATTCTGAGGTTTTTGATAAAAGAAATTACACTTAAAACGTTGATTTTGAGATTTTTTGACAAAAAAAAATTTGCTTTTATAACCATGATTTGGAGGATTTTGACAAAAAATTGCCAATTTAAAGTTAATTTTGAGGTTTTTTGACGAAAATTAGGCATTTATAGATGTTGATTTTGAGGTTTTTGACGAAAATTTGGCTTTATAAATGTTGAATATGAGGTTTTTGGACGAAAATTAGGCATCATAAATGTTGATTTTGAGGGTTTTTTTTTGGACTAAAATTAGGTTTTACAAATGTCGATTTTGAGGGGTTTTTTTGACGAAAGTTAGGCTTTACAAATGTTGATTTTGAGGTTTTTGACGAAAATTTGGCTTTTAAATGTTAATTTTGAGGTTTTTTGACGAAAATTAGGCTTCACACATGTTGATTTCAAGGTTTTTACTTTTATTTGACGAAAATTAGGCTTTACAAATGTTGATTTTGAAGTTTTTAATCAATTTCGGGTGGAGGGGGGGTTTCTGTCCACCCTCCCCCCCTCCGGGCCAGTCCGCCCCTGCCACTGATACATACATAATGAATTCTTAAGTAAATCAACTTCACAAAGTTGAGCTTTTTCACGTAAACGAGATGAATTCTAATCTTTAATTTGATTCTAAAGAGTTTTATTAAATATTCAATTTTTCCCCTCTTCAAATTGGCCTTTCAATTATTTTTCACACATCAATAAATACAATATCATGGTATCTGAAAAAATAAAATAAATTGAATCACTCTAGAATTTCAATGTTTATTGATGAATGAGCATACTTTGACACAAGCAAAAACTACTGGAAAAAAATTCTGATATTGAAAAATTAATTTTAATTAGGTTGAAGACGATATTTTGCCAAGTGTCTGTCATTAAAAGGGATTTGAATGGACCCGAGAACAACCGTAATAAATTGTGATTAGATGTTATTGCATAATTCAGTTTGACAAGTTTGAAACTTTGAAAAGGGGTCCTAGAGAGGAGCAATCAGAGGCCATAACTGTTCCAGAGCGCTTTAGTCGTCGTTCCCGTATATGCAAATTGTGGAAGGGCCAAAAGAGGGGAAACTAATTCGACGTAGAAACTAACAAGTGTGTCGTCGAAACTAGGGATCGGATTAGCATAGGCCTCGAGGCTACGCTCTGACCCCGAAGGCGAACAGTCGAAAAGGGAGGATCGGGATCGTTTCAGGGGATAAACGAGGGGTGAAAACGCAGGCGGGGAAGAGAAGGCATCTGTTCTGGTCAGTTCAAGTTAGGAGGGCGGGAGGAAGGCGGCATCTTGGTAACTTATTCGGTAGCTATGTCACCCATAACTTTCTCTCGCCTCTCGTACTAGCTCTCCCTAAAAACTTGTTTGTTCGTTTTCACAATCACATTTTCAGAGGTTTTCTTCTTTATTTTTAAATTACCAAATAATTCTCGCCCCAACTGTTCCGTGTTCCAGAATCCAGTCTTTAGTACCTTTTAAATTCTTTCCAAGTACCTTTTTAACTTACGAACAAAAACTTTTAATAAGATAGTAGATTTTCTTCTATTATAACTTCCAACATAATGTTTGTCTAGAAAAAGCTTGTTCGAAAAATGGGGTAAACTATAATGTCCACAGTTTAAAAGAACCTAAGCCATTATGTTCGTGTTTTTCACTTACTAGAATAGTAATCTTATTTAGTAGCTGCTTATTGCTAAACCCTCGTCATTTTGACGACCGAATTTCATGATTTTTTAATTACAGTTTACAAAAACTGGACAAAGGCGAGTTCTTTACTAATCGAAGGAATATTATGGGTGGTGGGAACCGGAAACCATCAGCCTTTTTCAAAGAAAGTATGCAAGTAGTCGTCAAAAAGACGAGGGTTTACCATTATAGGGTTGAAATCAAAAGTTGGAAACAAAAAGGGTCGCCCCTGTGGCGAGGTCCAAAAGATGTTTTTAATCCCAAAATTGACCTCAGATTCGTGTTCTTCACCTTCAAACGGTCATTAAACAGATTCTGGATAAAATCAAACAATTTTTAAAAGAGGGAATCTTATGAAGTATACCGTAAACTTTTCAAATCAGCATACAATGTACCAAGCTACAGAAACAGAATCCGGGTTTTTATCAGTAGTTACATAATTTTGTTCAATGAATTGTGATGGGAACGCGGTACTTACAAGGATTCCCTCATATATAACACCCTAACGAGGAAAAGCTAAGTCGAGAAAACGTTTTGAGTGAAATATGGAGAATCGGATCTGAAAATAGATTTAAATGAGGGTGGTCTTTAACCGGAGCACTTTGATTGAGATACAGAGTTGGGAAGTGAACTGGCCCGTAACTGTTATCAATTGGCTTTCCCGACCAGAATCGTGAGTGGGGCAATTAAGGGGAGTTAACTGTCTCCCTTTCTTGAACTCATTACATCCTCTCTGAGGAAAATCAAAGAGAATAAACGATCTACTGAGTATAACATAGGTCCTTCACATTCTAGCTTTATATATTTATTTTCTTAAACATAAATTATTTTGATAACTCAAAATATCTTACGCAAATAATGAAAATTTATTGTGTTGTCCATTCTCTTGTTGCTTTGAACGGAATCTCTATCAAAATCAAATTAACGCCTAAACCTCCAGACTTATTGGATTAAAACCATTTACGTCATCATTCCTATCCACTATAATTGTAAAAACGTTTTCTTTAGCTGTAATATTGCTCATATGGCAAATAGAACTAATCAAAAATCCGGAGTATTTGAATAATTTTCGAGGGAAGGTACAAGATTCTTTTCAACCCTTTCAGCTTATACATGAATAACAAATTACTGGATATTCTCATCCCACGTTCTACTTTAATATGTTTTAGTATTTCATTAATTAATAATTTTTTAATCCATATTAATTCATCAAATTGGCTCGTTGGGTAGAATTTTAAGAATTCTGTATACTGAAATATGGTATGCAAGAATTATGGAATGCATGAATGGGTTTATTATATTAATTAAGTAAATTTTGTTGGGAAAAAAATTACTTGATTATCCAGTGGGAATTTATTTTATGAATGGAACGAAGTTTTAAAGGATTTACCTATGAATCTATAATATATGTAGGTATTCAAAATGATTTACTGGTCTTTCATAGAGGACGAACAAGGGTCTACCATGCAAAAGTTACACCTCGGGAGAATGGATAGTCCTAGAAAGTCGACATTAGTATAATTTTAAAGGTATAAACTAAGGAACCTTCATCTATCTTCCTCTCCCTACTCCTCTTCCACATCAAAGAAGTCTTAGTTATTTATGTTTACTTTATTGGAGCCAGCTGGTTTTTTATCTCAATGTGTCTTGACCTAGCCTACTTTCTTTATACACACCTGTTAGCGTTGCTGGTTGTATTAATAATTTTGGCTTTTTAGGTTTTGTTATTTGTTTGTAAACAAAAATTCAAGGATTAATAGGTCAAACATGGATTTTAATAAGCACTTTGTTTGGGGTAAAATGTGGGATGTAACGAATAAAAACAGGAAGTTAAATCTGAATAGTGTTCTTTTATGTGTAGCTTGCGAATATTTGTACACTCAGTGTTAGGCATCGTGAATATTAAAGAGGGAGGATGTTTATGCGGGAGGAAAAGAGAGAGAGGGAGGAGGGAAGAATGGGTCTCGGGTGAAACTAAGATATTCCGTTGGAGAGGAAAGGGGAAGTTCGGCTAGATCAGTAGGGGTTGGCGCTGGTCCAGATACAAACGAGCGCCGGGTTCCACAACAACAGCGCACCTTTGACGAATCAATTACAACGGAGGAACGTCCGAGGATCGCCCCTTCCACTCCGAGAGCGTCGCGACGACTCATGCGGTCCCCCGTTTATTTCAGGACCCCGGGACACTCCCGGCCCATTAAGACATTCCTTGGCATCCGACCCGCCTCACCGCTGTGAAAATATCTGAGGGAAATTGCCGCTACATCGTACAAAATAAATAATAACCCTAAACATTGTTAACGCTAAAAACAATATTTTCTTAGAAACGCTTTTTATCCCCTGAGAACCTAACCAGGAAAAAATAGAATAGGAAAGTGAACTTATTTCGTTTCACCCCTTTTTTTTATTTGCTGAAGTAAGAGTATTATCCTTTAGCCTTATGAGATCTCACGGTACCCTTTAATCGCCCTCTTTTTTTTTCTTAACTCAATTGAGCCTCCCGTAAAAAAAGAACAGTTTTTTGTCATCAACCTTGATTATTTTCTTTTGTCACCTCCTCCTTTTCTTCCCTGGACACTGAAGGATACATTAGTGTCCCAAACACTGGCCAGCACCTATGGTGCATTCCAACAGTTGCAGCATTCCCCTTTACTTTTCCAGAGATGCCAATTCTACAGTCCGAGATAATGATGAAAAATCTGCCCTGAAGTTGCTGCCTAAATCGCATCCAATAAAGTGATGTAATATAATGATCCTGGAAAATACAGAGACTGAAGGATGGGAGTCTATTGCTCTACCACTGAGCTTCCCTCTTATAGGGATTAGCCTACTCCCTTTACCTAATAGGTCCCCGAGTTCTTGACTCTAAGTCTCTTCTACAGTAAAGATGATGGATCAAAAATGAGAAAATAAAGAATCTCTTTCATTTTTTGGTCATGTGCCCGTGACGTCTATTAATCTTACAATGTAGCCCGTCAAGAACGAATCACGTTCATAGTCAAAAACAGAGACACAAAATGCAGATTTATGAATAAAAATATTTAAATAATAAAAATTCTGAGGTTTCAAAAGTAAACGACCCAAATGCAAACATAATTATTTTAAAAGGACCGAAAAGAAATGGAATCTTATGAGACTAAGGTAATGGATGTGATTGAGTTCGACAATGATTGATGGACAGCTCGCCTTTCCAACATCCACTTGGCCCAGATAAATCAAAAAAAGGGGAGACAAATACTGTTTATTTAACCACCCGCATCGAAAAGCGAGAGTGAAAAAAAAATTGTAAGAAATGCATTAGAAAAAAAATTCACTTTTGTCCTGAATAATAGAAGAATATAAATCCCTAGGCTCATTTTATGGTCTACGCATAGCCAAAAATTGTCTGAAAATGTGATTGTCGATACCGCTTGGGGTCGGATATAATTCAGCGCCCTCTCCGGGTATTGTGCCGCTGTTGGCGAGGTGCTGGAAACGAAAAGCTTGAATCATGTTAGATAAAGAAGCTAGACTCCCATTGTTACAAGGTGTTCGCCTCCGCGTTTGAGTTGTGGAAATGGCACCGGGCCAGAAACTCATTATTAAGTTTCGTTTTTCTTACACGATGACGACGCGGTCACGTCCAAAACCCAATTTTCCAACTTTCATTAAAAAAGTTAATAAATAAACCATAGATAATGTCAGACGGATGAGCCAACTGACCCGGGATAACATGGGTTTTGTTGAGGCTATACAGAACATTCTTTAATTACTTTCTTGTTAATTTTGGAGGACTTAATTGCTATTAGGACGATTCGTAATATCCTTTTTACGCCCCATAAAGAAAACCCCAATATAAATCATTACGAAAATTTGTGTAAGACGGTCGCCGAGAGTCATAAATCAGACTGAAAACTGCGTTTTCTTGTCCTCTCAGCGACATCCTTTTAAAAAATTTAAGTCCGGAAAAACCTTTTCTTTTCCGGTTGAATTATTTAAAAAACCCATTCGCTCAAATCAGTTTTTTTCCGGCAAAAAAGCGAGTTGAGAAAAGTCAATTCTTAAGACGCTTTGTTTGGTTTTTCCTCTCTCATTTTTTTTTCTTTTTAAATTTTTTAAGGAAATAGCGTTTTTGAAGAAGAAAGCTCACGACCTACAATAACAGAAAAGGATGTGCCTTGCGAGAGACCGAGAGGGCATTTAGAGGCATTTGACTCAGTCCCAGTATACAATTAGCCTCCAATTTGGCCTCTCGAGTGAAATACGGCTACTTGGATTTAACCCGTTAAAGCTAAACGGAATCTTCGCCTCGTTTCTCCCTTACTCTGATACTCCATTAACTAAAGTTTATATTCAAAGCACCGCCTTAATTGGATTAACTCGCAATTATACTTTGAATAAAAATTCTTGTATGAAATTTTCAAAAACGGAAGAAAAAAAAATAACTTGGCCCTGACTTTTAGACAAAGAACAGTAATTCTCGCCCTTTGGCCCATTTGGACTTTTCCTTTTGAAATTTGAAAAACGGTGAAGAAGAGAAATTAAAACGGTTTTCGCAAAATGATCTCGAGATTATTTGCTGCTCAACTTTATGTATTTATACGCCCCTAGGGGGATGAAATTGAGGAATGAACAAGGATTTGGAGGGTGGTTGACTTTATTAAATTGTTTTGCGTCTTAGCCTCCAACTTGAGCGGGAAACAAAAGCGGGGATCGTTCGGATATTTATGTCCGCTTGGAAAAGGCCCCCGGAGAGTTCTCACAAACATTCCATAAACATTCGAAGAAAGTGGTTGAATAAAAATTTAACATCTTTTAATACTTGGAACTTACGAATCTGGGAGTTACTGCTTATGTACGAGAACCTTCCCACATTTTACCACTTCGCCCACGTTTCACTACCTTCTACTTACCCCCACCTTCTTCATCACCGATCGTCCCCCAAACTCTAGCCCAACCATCTCCCCCACCTTCTTGGCCCAGCTTTCCCCTTACCTAGGGTGACCAAATTGTACGCAATTTCAAAAATCTTTACGCAACACGCATTTTGCGCATTCCTGGGAAGAAAAAAGTCCAAGAAAAAAAGCAAACCAGATTTTGGACTCTTTTTGACGTAAAAAGAACCTTTTTACCCAAATTTTGATCTTTTTGTTTTGACCAAAATAGCTAGGGAACAATTGGTTTTTTTTTTTTTTTACAAGATACCATTTTGACAAGATAAGACACTTTCCATCCTAATTTTGACACTTTTCAACCTGATTTTGACCAATTTTTCGACAAGAAAAGACCCTTTTAAGCCAGATTTTGACTCTTTTCAGCATGATTTTTACCCGTTTTTACAAGATAACGTCGTTTTCAGCATGATTTTGAAACATTTAGTCAAGATTATATCCAGCCAGATTTTGAACCTTTTTCGACAATATAAGACCCTTTTCAACATGATTTTGATCCATTTTCACAAGGTAACACCCTTTTAAGCCTGATTTTGACCTCATAAGACACCTTTCAACCTGGTTTTGACCCATTTTGATAAGATAAGACACTTTTAATCCTAATTTTGAACCATTTTTGAACAAGAAAAGACCCTTTAAAGCCAGATTTTGATCCATTTTGACAAGAAAAAACCCTTTTCTGTCTAATTTTGAACCATTTTTCGAACACAACAGACCCTTTTGAGCCAGATTTTGACTCCTTTTTGACAAGAAAAGACCCTTTTCATCCACACTTCTTGGAACTACGTATGTGCAGATTAGAATTGAAAAGCCTTAGTGTACGCAAACCTTCATCTGGTCACCCTACCCTTACATTCATCCCCACTCACCCTCATTTTCAAACACAAACCCCATTTCACCGCAACCACTCTCCCCCACTTCACCACAACCCCACTTTCCATCATACCACACATCCCCCAACCTCGATGCTTAAAATTTCTGTTATAAAATATGTTAATACATAGTAAATTGTTTATTATTACATGTTAATAAACAATGAGGGCACTGTGCCATTCCAAAAAATCAATTTTGTTTTAATTTCTCTCTAAAAGGTTTTGATTTCCTTACCTTCAATTATGTTTATTGTTGGTTTTGTAATTTTGTTCGAGGTAATTGATGCTGAGCGAGAAGGAAAAATTCAGATTGTATTTAAAGAAGATATAGGTCAGGGAAAGGCTGCTTTCTTTATTATTGCTTTTCTAATGTTTACTTTATGACGTTTTCACAGCGTCCTTGATGAGTCAAAAAGTTGTTAATCTCAAGACTGAACTTCAAATGGTGAAGTCACAAAGATTGTCATCCTCCCACAAATTATTTACTAAACCGGGGTCAAAAAAAGGATGGAAAAATAAAATTCGGATCGGGAAGTTTTATTGTACGAAAATAGTGTCTGGGCTTAATAAAAAGGAAAGTTTTCTCTTTCAGAGAAATTTTTTTTGTGCTTCTTTTCTCGAAGGCTTTTTCAACCGCCATCATTTCTTGTTTGGCGACGTATGTTGACCGGAGTGATTACCATGAGAACGACTTATTAAGTGCCTTGTCTGTCGCGGATTACACGAGCAAACAGGCTCCATGTTTGTGCCAACAAACTTCCTCGTTCCACTAATTCGATAATCAATTAAATACAAACTAAACCTTTTTTTCCCTCATCCATTTCATCTAATTTACGACGATTCCAATGAAGAAGATCCCTTTAAGTAATCGAATATCTTACTAATGATTTCAGTCATTAATTTTCACTTCCCAATCAAGGACTTAATTTGCTACAAGCAACTTAATTAGAGGTATAGATAAATAGTGATAACTAGGTAATTAATAAATCAAAGTAGAGAACTTATTTGGAGGATGAGGAGTTCTAGTGAGAGAAGGTCGATGTGACTTCATTTCCCAATAAAGGACTTAATTTGCGACAACCAACTTAATTAGAGGTATAGCTTAATGGTGATAACTAGGTAATTAATAAACTAAAGTGGAGAACTTATAGGGAGGATGAGGATTTTTAGTGAGAGGAGGTTGATGTGGACCATTAATTGGGGTTTGTGGAGAGGTCTGTAGAGCTCCAAATTGAAAAAAAGATAAAAGGAATCTATTTCAAATAAGGTTTTCCCGATGATGATTTAGCTCTTATAATGTTTCTAAAAACCAATTTAACATAAAACAACTTTACGGTTCAATTGATTCTTAAAATCAACCGAAACGATTAAACTTTGAAAGATAATTGTTTCTTTGGGGTTAAAACGTGAAAATAATTGGATGGGAGGAAAGTTTTCAATAAAATACAAAAGCCTATTCCGTGTCGTGTAAATGTTGAAATGTATTTTAAGTTCGCAACGTGGAGGCCGTAAAGAGGCGGAAAACTCTCACCTCCTAATGACTCCCAACCTTGCCAACCTTCCAGACCTTTTCCGTATTATTACAACCATGATAATCGCCATACATTTTTGAAATTCCTCAAGGGACAATTAGCCTCATGGAAATTCGTCGACTCTCACTCTAGTACAATCTTTTTAATTAACCCCTTTCGTTTTCGAGTGTATTAAAAAAAAATCATAATTTTTAAACTTTTTCAGTGGTGCAATGATCGCAAGAGCTGTATGGGTCGTCTTCAAATTAGGGCTAGCTAGGTAACACTGGGATGGAGAACAAAAAGCCCCAGGGGTTCCTTTTGACGGAGTATTCGAGTTGGCCCTCGGAATCGAGTGGGCCCTTAATTAACATTTCCCTTTCCCTTACAAGCTTCAGGATCATTTTCCAAATTCCGAGTTCTTCATCTTTTATAGTTTTGAAATTTTCAAAAAATAATTTGCAAAAACCCAATTGGGGTCAGTCGTTTGGGCCTAAACCCCACTCGGCCTACTTTCAACATAACCTAATCTCGGCATAAATATTTCGTCCGAAATTATTCCGAATGGTGTTTATGCCCAAACGACTGAAAATAAAGAAAAAAATAAGCCTTTTTTTTGTTAATTTAAAAACGTTGGAACAGTCGTTTCGGCCTAAACCCCACTCGGCATACTTTCAACATAACCGAATCTCATCCGAAAATAGAAAAAAAAAATGTATAAATTAACAAACGAGCCAAATTAAACGTAAAACTTGCCCGAATCACTTAAATGATCGTTTTATTTCATAAAACGTTGAAAACCATTGGGCCTAAAAGCAAATGGGCCTAATAACTTGTCGGCATACTCTCGGCATAAAACAGAGAAAGAAATAGAGTGGAGGGGGATGGCCTGTTCCCCTCTTTCTTTATACCTCCTCGTTCCGCGTATTTCGAACGTTACTTATATTAATTGGGAGTTACGACAACAGAGAGCGTCCGTCTGCACTTACTTCTTCTCTCTTACAACAGAACGCGCTTCGAAAACCGAATCTCGAACGAAGGATTTTAATTAGTAGCTATATCATCATCATCAAGTCAAAAATCGGGGCCGTGGAACCCTGAATTGTGGGCTCTCTTCTCTGTTAAATTGTATAATATGAACAGGATGGCAGAAGGCGTTTAAGAGCTTCGAGAAATTTTCTCCTCCGTCAACACCACCCTTCCTTCGGCGGGACCACCCCGGTCGGTCGAAATTGTATTTGCAAATCGAACTCGCGTACGCTAATTTCGCTATAATTAACCGATCTTAGACTTATTTTATATCAATTTTATTGTTTTTTCGAGAGCAATACGATGGGACTATTAATAATTAGTTCTAATCCTTCGTTGAAGGATGTTGAAGGGATTACTCCGCCTGTGCTAAACAGGATCTAATGAATATTTTGTAATATTTTTTTTTAACCATATAATGTTACATCTAATTAAATAACAATTTTTTTATTGTTTCCAGTACTATGAAGTTTAGCATGCCGTTTTTCTTATAAGTTATAACATTGAGTACTGTGTTAAGATGAAAATGATACCACATTTGCATACGAATTTTAAAAAACTATTCTGTATATTTGACCTAAAATTCGCTAATTATTATACCTGTACATAAAAGCTTTCCAATAAAATTTCTCAACTCAAAAATTTGAGCGAGACTGGACAAAACATCGGTTATTATAGTCTAACTTCTTACCTAAAAGTCACACAGAAAAAAAAATCAAGTTCTTTTTTTTGAAAATCGAAAAACACATCTTTATACACCCAACAAGGTTTTTTTGGTTCTACAGCGAAACTAAAAGTCACTAAGAAAAAATTTATATAATATTTTATGCCCCAAATCAAGAGATCTATAAATTTAAATTTCGTGGTCATTGGCCTAAAAAACGTAGTTTCTTGATTCGTCAATAATTCGTTACTAGTTCGTTTAACGATCATACTAATTAAGTTCTTTTAGGTAGAAAATTCAAAAATCTACAACTTTGTATTTAGTGATTGTTGGCGTGGGCTGCGTGGTTTTGGAGTTATTCGACTTTTAAAAAAATCAAAACGCGATTTCCGATTTGGTGAACTGGGGAGCGAGAAACATGGAGATCTCGAAAACTTAATTCTATTGAACAATGAGTTTTTAGAAGTTTATTTTTGGCCAAATTTTTTCAAATAAAGAATAATGGAGCCTTTAAACCCGTTTTTGGCCCTTACACCGCGTCAAGAACCCATCAAATTGTGAATTAATGGAAACAAAATTTTGGCGCCAATTATTTCAAATTAAGTTCGCTCAAATATGATATTTATTTAATTATTCCACGGGATGAATTAATTTGGTCGAGCTTAAAATAGGGTGATTCTGTTATGATCATCGATTCTTGGGTTAAATACAAGCTTTATTTTTCGTTTTTATTATAAATCGCGGAGGGGCCCCCCGTTTTGAATTCACGGAGTTGTTCCTTTAAACCACAAGTAGAAGGGAGCTAATTTAGATTATTAATGATTTCTAATGTTAATTAAATTAATTATAAAATCCGCCGAAACAGATCAATTAATAGTATTACCCTGTTAATAAATGATAACTGATAAGGAATGATACCGTTAACTTTCATAAAAATCTTGATTACTTTGAGAAAAATTCAAGATACAATGACGATACTTAAATAAGAATACTTTTTAGAACTCAAATTGATAGTTCTGAACTTAAAAAATCTCAAAAAATAAGTCGTTGCTAATCATAATAATAAAAGACCGCGAAGCCGGATTTCTGAAATGCAATCGCTTCTCTAGTGAAAAATTCAGCTTTAAACTACATACCTATTTCCTTGTCTAATCGATCGAAATAATAGGGAAAACTGAATAAGAAGCTATTAATTGACTTATTTTCTTATTAGAACTTTTTTGTCCTAATATACTCGCTTTACGATGAAGATGGGTCAAGACTCAGCATTTCTTGGGTGACCGTACACTCTCGATCGAACTTTTAGTATAATCTTAATTTAAACCGTAAAGGATTGTCTTAACCACCAAAGAAGTAATTTCATCATCATTTGTTCTATAATATGCCGATAAAACACAAGATTAAGCTCTCTGAAACTAGTAAATTCATCATTTAGGATAAAACTTCAGTAGGGAGGTTCAAAAATCGAAACATTCGCGGGCGAATCGAATTTATTCGATTCTAAGTAAGATATACTAAAATGCAAAATTGATTCTAACTAAGTTTACATCGCCTATAAATGAGGAATTTTTGACCATAAATGGGCTCAAACTCAATCAAAATATAAAGAAAAAAAAATTATAAAAAATTTGGTCTTTGGGAGTGTTAATATCAAATTATGACCAAATTATGGCTCTAGAAATCATAGAACAATTATTTTAATCTTCTACTACCGTAAAATTATATTGTTAAAACTATGCAAATTAGGAAGACGAAAGTACCGGGAGGGGGTAGAAAGATTCAGCTTTTCAAAAATAAGAGCCGTAGTAGAGGAGGAGAGCGAAATCGTAAAAACGGAGCTCCTCTCGAATCCTGCTACCCTATGCCATAAAACACACGAGTAGCCCGAATCCAGGCTTTGCGGCCCACAGTGAGTCAAAATATAAGTTTTTGAGCTTGATGATGATGATGCTATTAAAATTAACGATATGCAAATTAACTTAACGCTTTTTCGTAATCTATATATTTCATCTAAGCGCTTCTCCGTTGGTGAATCACGAGTTAAAACTGTATACGTAGTGTCTAGCATCGAGAATCGCAGAGTCCCCCCTTACACAATCTCATGTCGCGTAACCCTTTTTCGCCTGAGATCGGTGGTGGATGTTGAAAGTAGGACCGAGTGAGTTTAGGGCGAACGACTGAACGTTTTTACATTACAAGAGTTATCGATTTTGCTCTATTTTCAGTCGTTTGAGAAAAAGACAGACTATACGCGCACTCGGCATAATTTATATCGAAATTTTTATTCACAGAGATTCGGTTTATGTTTGAAATGTATAGGACACTGAGTGGGTGTTAGGAGGCCCAACGACTGTGTCCAACGTTTGTAAACTTAACAAAACAAAGCTTATATTTTGCTCTGAGATTTTCAGTCGTTGGCGCTGACGCAGTCGGCATAATTTCGGACGAATATTCTTTAGGCCGCAGATTCCGGTTATGTTGAAAGTAGGCCGAGTGGGGTTTATGCCGAAATGTATACACCCAACCCAATTTACTCCTGTAACCCTAGAATGGTAATCCTATTTAGTTAGCGCTTATTAGATATCCTTCGTCATTTTGAAGACTACTTTTTTTAGCCCAAATTTTATAATTTTTTAATTACAAATGCTGTAATTAAGATAACTACGTTTCTCTTATCACATTGGTAACAATAGTTAAATGAAAATTAATACAAAAACTTTAAAAATTAGCGATAATATTCTACTAAAAAAGTGGACTGGTTAAGAAAAAACGTTAGTTTCCAATACACTTTGCAAAAAAAGAAAACGGCCGTGAGAACTGCCCGGACAAACGCCAGTTTGTTACGAATCGCGTAAAGAAGGAATAGAAGGGATGGTGGGATTCGGAAACCCCCACCCTTAGCCCTTTTGGAAGAAAATGTGCATGTAGTCGTCAAAAAGTCGAGGGTTTACCATTGGGTAATCCGTTTTGGTATAATATGGGACTGGGCTGCTCATTTTAAAGGTAATACAACGAAAATACAATTCTTTTTGAGAAAGTCAAAATTCCGAGTTATCCATAGGTTATGGTTATTAAGGGGCCGTGAAAACAGTTTTTCAATGATAGCTCATAAAAAATGATCCGATCTAGACCAGACTTTTGTTAAAATGAAGCTTATTCATTTATCTGCGCCTTGAACTAAACTTATTGTAATATTATTTAATCTTTATATTTAAAAAAAAATTGTTTAAACTTTTTTTTTACTTTTTTAGTTTAAGGCGCTCCACATACTGAAAAAGATAGGTGTGCAAATTTTGAATTAGTTCGGCTGATTCAATCTTTAGTAATCATTGAAATACTTTTTCAATAAGTTTAGAATCACGCGGGTTTTTAAACGAATCAGAGACCAGTTGAATGAGTGGGGATGGGCGGGAGGGAGGGAGGAGATCGTGTTATGCGGGTTTCCACGCCCTCGCTGAGATAGAGAGACAGGCGCTACAGGGCCCCTTAATGGTAAATCATTGAAAGTTGCCAAATTTTCACATTTCCCCTGATATTCATCTTTACTAGAGAATGGAAAGTCCTACGAATTACGAATTAGTAATTGATATAAAAGGATAAATACAGGGAGGCTTGGATAAAAATAATCAGAAGTTCCCAAAAGAAACATTTCTAGATTCCAAAATCATTTATCCGTTATGAATTATCCAAAGTCCGTCTAGTGGTATTATTTAACCCCTCAACTCTGAAATTCTTTTCTTTCCCTTTCCAAGATGATTTTCCAATCAAACTGATACAGACTAAAAGGTTTACTTTTCTTTGAGTTAGGTAAACAACATATCAGAACATGTTTACCCGGAAGGCGGAAGTAGGCAGATCTATTAGTTATCGTGGCGGATGAGGGAAGACGGGGACCTCGGCTATCTCGTACAAATTAAATAGGTCAGAAGATAGGGTAGGGGTAGAAAGGGTGAAAGAAAATGGAAAACAAGAGAAAAAAAGGAGCAGATAATGAAAGGACAACATTCCGATAAAAAAACCCGTTGATTAATACCTCCTTCAAATACACGAAAGCGACTTTTTAAAATTTATTCGCTTATTTTTTAAATTTCCATACAAGTGTGATTCGAAGGTAAAAGAGCGGAAGGGAATAACAAATTTGTTATGGTCTTATCTAATGATATAGTGCAATAGCTCGAGTCCAAACTTGGGGTCTTAAGGACTACAAATCAAATGATACTCTATTATGAAAGCTCGTTCAAGACGATAAAAATCCTTCTTTTATTTTGGAAAATATATTGTTGCTTAAGAACCAGCAATAGCTTCACTAATATTTTGACAAAATCCTAGACTAGATTTCTCATTTGAATCCATGATGGACACTAATAACAAACTACCTGTAAGATTCCGCAAAATGCTGCAAAGTTGATGTTTTTTAGGCTTGAATTTTTGTCCGAAATAAGTATCCGAATTGCTAGTCCGATTTGAATTTCAAAACGATCCTATGAGGTGAATGGGGTAGGATCGCCTCGTAGGAATGTGTCATTACTACTATCGAGAGAGAACCAATAAAAGGGGGTTTGGAACATTAGCCTCTAGAATCGCAAAGTAGTCCCACTTCCAATATCAATGGGGATTCATCTTAGTCTCGGCTCAATTCAATCGAACCAATTTCATCCCTATGGCATTTATTAGTGACGTCCCGAAATCGGATCCTTCTTTTCAAACTTTTTTCCCCTCTTCTTTTCTTTTTATTAAAAAATGTCAAAATCGTTTGAAAAAGAAGATTTTTCTCCTGAGTCAATAACGGTATTTCATGATAGGCTTTTAGCAAGTGGAGTTGATAGCGCGCTTTATATTCAGAGCACGATATCAAAAGGAATCTTCTTTGGATTTTCAAATGGATGAACAATAAAAGTTTCGGTGAATCACGTATGCAGAGAATAATTGTTAGGTAAATCTTGTACCTATGTAAATAAAAGAAAAAAAAATGAAATTTCAGACTCTATTGTGCTAATTTTATATAAGAAGATATATAAAGCAAAATCCTTTATGAACAAAGAAAAAAAAATTTTTTTTTCAAAGTTCATCAACGCTAAATAAAAAAAAAATAAACTTTTTGGGTTTTTAACGACTAAAGCCCTTCAGGATATTTAGTAACCCTTATAAATATTTTCGTTTAGAAACTTGATTCCCAGAGTTTGCTGATGAGGATTGAAAGGGAAAGTAAATTAATACACGGGACATCTCTTTAGACGTGAAATCTGTATCGTGCTTTGAGCGTAAAAAGGAGTAAAAAATTTTTTTTCCTTTTGATCTCCTAATTATTTTTTTCGCTTCCTTTTATCGTGGTGATAAGGTTATTTTCCGGTAGAGGTTAAATAATAGTACGATGCTGGTGAGTTTGGAGTTCGTTACAGGAACTTTTTTTTTCTCCCCTACCCCTTCACGTTTCCGTCCCAAAACCTTGTTAGCAGAAAAGAGAGAAAAAAGAATGAAAAAGGACAAATCTTAGTCTCTTTTGACCTATTCGTCCTTATTTCGTGGACGTCTCCGATCTTGAAAAATGACTTTTTTTTGGTTAAACATTAGGTTAAAAAAAAAAGTCCCCATAAACAATATCTAAAACGTAAACTTTCGGTAAAAGTTTGATGTAGATAACCTTTTTGTCTAGACAGAAGAAATTTGTTTTCAACTTTTTTCTTTATAATATCCGCTCTCTTGACTTTTCGAACTTCAGCCATTTCCTCAAAAATTAGAAAACTCCGTTCTCAGCTTATGGTAGGCATCAATCTTAGTAGTCAATTTACTCGGAACTCGAATTTCCGTTACTTTTTACATCAAAACAGTGTTAAATATCCTGATATTTTATATCTCATTGGAATGAGGTGGCCGGACACAAATGCTTCATAAGTTCTCAAAAAATCGGAATGCCAAGACAGCCCCTAAATTTCTTTGATTTTTCACTTTCAATTCAGGTTTTAATGGTTTTCTTGGACAAATCGCAAGCTACGACAGCCATGGATGTAGGGGCAACCTAAGGATGGATGTGGAGGCCATGTAAGGAAACCATTAGGCCATCAATCATTGGACCTACACCCAATCATCACACCATTAGGACCATAAAATTAACTTAATCAATGTGAATACTTTTTTCATATTTTTTCACTTCATTTTTACAAGCAAATTTTTAATGATACACCTTTGTAACCAATTAAATCATAATTGACCTACATTTTCCGAGTGTTCTTTTATATGTACATCATTAAAATGAGATACGTATAGTGTAATTAGTGGTAAAATACAGCAAATTAAAAATTTCACTTATTGCTCTCAAACAATAAAACTTAATAAAATTTGACGTATTTTTATTGGTTTACACGATAAAACTCTTTAAGGCCAGGAACATCAATTGGAATTCAAAGGCGTGAAATCGACAAAAATCAACGAAACGAAATCTATATTTTAATTAAAATTAATTCTACTTTTATTAAGCTGCAGCAAAATTTTGTCATTTCATGTACAAAGACAAAGTACTGGTGAATACCCTTAAAAACTAATCAAAATTAGTGAAAATAATAATTTTTTAAAAAATATTTTGGTGCGCTTGGTAATTAAAGTGGAATCTTAACAGAGTAAACCTCATTATTATGCATAGCTTAAAGTTTTGCCTCATTTAAAATTGATTTAAGTTATAATTAGGTACATCATACATGTCTGGACTTGAAACAAGTCCGAAACTAGAAAAAATGTTAACCTTGGAAAACTATATAAGATAGTTCCTATTTTGTGGTGTCAAAACAAAAATATTGAAATAACGACATTAAAAAAGACCAAAAATGGGGGGGGGAATGAAGAAGGTATTTCGTCCATAACTTTTTCAAAAATTCTCCAATAACCGCAACACCTCACCTTTCAGGTGTAAATTCACCAGGAAACCTTCCAATCCACCACCAAGCCATTTTTGATTACCCCAACACTCCCTGACTAACCGCGGGACTTCCACTCCTAAACTACCCCAACCGATCCTGATTCTACCTCCCCTTTTGGTATTTCCTGACAAAATTAAATATCAAATTTATTTGTTTTGCTTTGTAGGAGACCTATGGAGGATTACGGTAGTAATCCTTTGATCGGGGTTTTTTGAATGGAATTCCTCTAGTCGAAGGACTTTCAAGAAACAATTGAATAGAATACCTTTAGTTGAAGGACTTTCAGGAGGGAATATTTAAATTTGCCTAAACAAGGAATTTACAAAGCAAGGATGGAAACTAGGAAAGTTACTTTTTTCAGCTACCTACTTCAAAAATTGATTTTTATTTTATTTTATTTTATTAATTTTTTTTCCCAAATCTTTTGTAAAAAAAAACTTAATCAAATCACATAACATAAAATTCAACTTAATTGGTCAAAAGGTTCCTTTTTGATTTGAGACTCCACTCATAAACAAATTTTCCCTCTGAATAGTTCCCTAAACCTTTTATGAGATTGATGGTTAAACCTTGATAATGAAGTTCAGAAATAACGCTCTTTCACCACATGGTTTTTCTACCACGTTCCTAGATTTTGAGGTTCATTTTTTGAAGAATTTTCATTTTTTTTATTAGGTAGGTACCATTTGCTTCCTCTCCTACAATGTAAGCACCTATAGTAGGTATCTAAGAATATCTAATAATAATATATATTCCTTTCTTGAGTAAATTATTGGGAGTCACAATAGATCTTTTATCCTTCCAAAAACGAATTTTGCAATTTTTTCCAGGAATTTTGATAGGTAAGTGTCCAATGTGGTAAAACTTGTTTGTATGAGTCTTCATTTCAGACGAAAATCCTCGAGACATCAAGAATCCATAATTGAATAAAAATTTTAATTGTTCAATCCGTTCAATTTTTAGGTGAATTTTTCCGATTTTCACAGTTGACCAAAAAAAATTTTTTTATTTTAATTTTGTTTTAATTTTTTTTATTATGACGAACCTCGTAAAAGTAGAACGAATTGATGTCGGTTTCGTTGTAGCACGTCCAGCATGATGTCGGCGAGGCTTCCATCGGTGCTGGTTGCCGACCGCTCACTGATTCGAAACGCTCTTCACCATGAAGACGTTGACGTAAAGCGCATGTCTACCACGTTTTTCGGCGACAACAATCTCGCTTTGTTCGAGTTTCTTTTCCGACTTTTTTTTTTTTATTTATGATTATTACCTCAATTTTTTTTTTGTTTAAAAGTTTAAAAATTTCGTTCGTTTCGTCTACAACCGCGGAGGCGGGATTTATTTTTAGACTTTTTATTGTCCTCTTGGCAATGAACTCGAGAAACAGTAAAACGTAATTTTCCGTTTTACAACCCAGCGACAAAATAGTTATTCGTTAATATTTACTGGGCCCTCGTAAATTTTGGGTTCAACGTTTGTAATATTTTACGACAGGAAACCATTGAAAAACTTAAACGACTTACTAGGAACTTTACTAAACTTTTTTTTTTCTAAAATTTATTAAAAAGTTGAACATTAATAAACTAAAAATTGATTTTTTTTACTAATTGTAAGGCTTTCAATAATTCTAATTTTTAAAATTGTTTGTGCGTTTTCTTGTAAAAACTCGATTGCAAAATAGGGCCTTTCGTTTCGTTCATTCTCGTGACTGAAAGAATTAGATAAAACTTGGCTAATCTTATTTATAAACTCTTTTTATCTGAAGGAGAAAACAACATCGGTCAACATCGGTCAAAGAATATATTTTTTAATAAAGTCATTAACCTTTTTTGTCTTAGAGGATTCGATTCAGAAATAGAGAGCGTTAATGAATTTGTCAAAAGGAGTTTAATTTAAGGGCGGTATCGGCATTTCCTTAAGACTAATTACGCTTTCCATTTATCTCTTCTCTTCCATTAAGTTTAATCAATGGAAGGCATGATCTCGCTGAAAGCTTTAAGGTGAATTCCCCCTAGAATCTTGGCACTTAACATGTACTTACCTGTTACGCATTCAAATATTTTATAATCAATAGATGAAATAATAAATTCTGTTTTAAAAATATCAAACTTAATCCGGAAAAACACGGCGTATGATATACTAAACCGTTTATACCGACCAGTCATGCGGGTCAAGGTTACCCTTTTCTGTGTATTTGCAATGTTTTTTTTCTCATAATTTATACTTTCAATTTAGTCGAAAACTTTTATTACTTTCTAAAAGTGTCTAGAAATACATATAACATATTCCATTGAGGGGGAAACTTGTAAATTGAGAATAATTAGATTCAAGAATAATATTTAGGCTCGAAAGTCTTTGATGAAAATTTAATGAGTTTTTGAATTAAAAAAAAAAAATTAGATCATCTTTCCATAAAATTTATAAATTACCATAGAGTTATAAGTTACCATTGTTTAAAGCACTTAAAAAAAAGTGATGTGGAAGAGGAACAAATTACATAACTCCAACAGACCTCTCCACTAACACCATATATGTACTTTCTTCCCACATCGCTCCTCTTATAACCCCCCCCCCACCACCCTCAAACTTCTACAACTTCTCACCTCTCTCACTACTGAAGAAATCGTGGAGAGCTTCTTTTCCTGGAAGACGGTCGAAAGGAGGCTCAAATCTATTTTCCAAAATCATTATTAGGATGTACTTGATATACGCGATTCTGCTCATCTCCGTTATATAACCGTCGTTATAATCTTGATTAATTTTATCGACCCACGAATTCAAAATGCTCGCCTCTTTATCGGAGCAATCTTCCAAAGCGTCATTCAACTCGTTCATAATCAAGAAATATTCGCTGTCGACATCCATATTGTCAGTGTACTTTCAAAATTTAAAAAAATTAAAATAACAATAAAATTTACTAAAATACACTTTTTTCTTAATTTTGTGTTATCATGTGTTGTGGATCAACTTTTATCCTATTCCATGAAAAAGCGTTTATACCTGTTGAATCGAAGGTTGTAACGCAATAGGAGATCTCTAGGGAGTTAAAGATGAATCACGACCTTCTCATACTCTTCACTTGAGCGTGCTCAACTCAACACAATATTACAGTGACTATAAAGTAGAGGAAATAAAATAAATAAAAAATCAATAAGTAAGTAATTTTATTTTAATTTTTTTCATCATAAGTCCTTTTTTTAATTAAAATTATTGTCCTTTGGGTTTTTTAGTTGGAGCTATCATGCGCGGAGGTGGGCTCCATTTTACTTGAATTCCGATAACAGCTTGGACGATGAAAAGAGTAAGAAATGCACAAAAAATTACGTTCATGATTACTCGAATTTTCAGGCAATGTTTTCTTATATACAGATTGAATACGTGCACATCGAATCATGCATATCTGTAAAAAATTGCCTTAATAAGTACCATGGAACTAACAATAAAATATTATAATGTTAAATTATTAATTAGAAAAATTGAAAAATTTAAATTTTTAATATTACAAAATTTGTTGCTAGGTGTTTTATCAGCCTCTAATGCATTTAAGTTGGTTTTGGTTCGCCTGAAACTCGCTAGATCGTGACGTAATCATTGAAAATCATCCATCCCTTTATAAGTCACGAAATATTGTATATTATTATTCCTAATTTAAATTATAAAATAATTTAGCTAAAAAAACTTGGTCGTTTTCTTAATTAGGAATACTTTTGGTTTCCATTGTATAAAGTTCCATTTTTTTCTTCTCCAGATAACCCTTTGTCCTTTACTTGATTATTGTAAAAAGTACGATTTTAATTAAAAATTTTCTGAGACACTTTGATTATCTGAGTGGAGAAATCAAGGAGAGAAAGGGGAAATCAAAATCAGATAGCAAGAAAATGAATATTCTGAGTGAATGACTCGAATCCAGGTCGTGGCCAAGACACTTGTTTAATCTAAGAGACCGCGGATGTTTAACTTAATTTCTTCCTTGGTTATCTTACTCAGAGGAACTTCTCGATAAGGTTAATTTTTATAAAAAGTTTAAATATTTGATTTTGAAATATGTTCCTTTTTATTGGGCGATAAGAAAGATTGATAGTTGAAAAAAATAGTGCTCTGTTTGGTCGTGAGTAAAATTGGCTTTGAACCCGCGAAAATGGAGTCGAAAAGCAGAGAGCGTAACTAATGTCGGCAATAACCGTGAACATAATATAGCTCGATGTGTCTCCTCCATTAAATCATTTCACGAGGGGAAGGATGATGTATGTTGACGATTCAGCAAACTTCCCATGCCCTGGATTCCAAACTGTCTGTTTGCACGAGAAATTCATAATTGACAAAACGACGTCTTATAAGCTTTATAGTAATGGAGGAGAAAAATTTTCCTTTGACATACGATATTGTTATTTTTATATCGAATTACAATATGAAGAAGAAAAAAAAATCAATGGCTATGACCCAAAAAAGGCAAAAATGTGGTTTGGAGCCACCCCAAAGCTTGAGCAACCTAAACACATACCTCTCCACAACCAAGAAATAAACCCCCCGACCTCCCCGATGGAGGGTGGAGGACGATAGGGGATGGAGGATGGAGGACGATAGGGGGTGGAGGATGGAGGACGATAGGGGATGGAGGATGGAGGACGATAGGGGACGGAGGATGGAGGACGATAGGGGACGGAGGATGGAGGACGATAGGGGATGGAGGATGGAGGACGATAGGGGATGGAGGATGGAGGACGATAGGGGATGGAGGATGGAGGACGATAGGGGATGGAGGATGGAGGACGATAGGGGATGGAGGATGGAGGACGATAGGGGATGGAGGATGGAGGACGATAGGGGATGGAGGATGGAGGACGATAGGGGATGGAGGATGGAGGACGATAGGGGATGGAGGATGGAGGACGATAGGGGATGGAGGATGGAGGACGATAGGGGATGGAGGATGGAGGACGATAGGGGATGGAGGATGGAGGACGATGGAGGAGGAGGATGGAGGACGATAGGGGATGGAGGATGGAGGACGATGGAGGAGGATGATGGAGGAGGAGGATGGAGACTGATGGAGGCACCTCCAGCAATCCCATACACCCCCATCAACTCACATTGCCCACCACTAACCACCTCTTACCGGTTACTGGGTACCCGGACGTGCGGTTACTGGGTATGTAATCCGACGCACGGTTACAGGGTAATCCTCTAACCACCCTTAACCACTCCCAATATCCCACAACTTCCCCACCTCTCCCCAACCAACCCAACCTCCCACTCCGAAATCCTCCTCCAACCTTCCCTCAATTTCATACTTCCTTCACCTCCCTCATTCCACTTTCTCCCAGCATCACCTATCCCTCTCACTACCTCCCCCGACCTCCCCACACCTTACCCAACCACCCCCCAAATCCTAAACTTCATTCACCTCTCTCCAACGTTCTCTCACTGTCTCATAATCTCTCTCACACTACCTCCCCCACCTTTACTATCACCCCCAACTATTACCTAATTAGCTATACATTTAGTTGGTTCAAAATCTTCATTGTTAGATTTAATCAAGGATAGGAGGTTTTAGGTTGGAGGGGAGTCACGTGACCGGAACTCACGGCTGTCGATTTAGTCGCTCCTCCGTTCTCATGTCAAACCCGAGTCCAAAAGTAATCTTCGCCCCTAACCCGCTTTCCAATCAAACCGGATTGAGGTAAATCGATTCCAACCCAGAACTGCAGTTTGAAGAGAAACTTCATGAATGCACTTTCAGCTTCTATTTACCTAACATATAGAATAGGTAGTTTCTAGGCTACGAAGTTTGGTCGATCCGTTTTTATCACATCCGAATATATCTGGAGGGTGACTTAGCATGCGGTTCACTGGCCGTATCTTTCGTCAATTTCAACTTCCCTTCTCCCCCCTTTTCTAAATAGCGATAATGGTTTGCGTTATTTTCCCCCGCCGGCGATAAATCCAAACCTTGGAACATCCCTCTTAATTTCCTTCCGCTCCATGTAACGCTCCCTTCAACCAAGTCTCCTCGCAATTAAAACATCATGACCTTAATATATGTCCTTAAGAGGATTTCCCATTTAGGAAAAAAAGTACATCATTTCTTAAAAATATTAAAAATTGAATAATTTTGAGGAAATACATGAAAATGATAAGGGACCAGAATTCCACTTTGTTCATGGAATGTCGGAAAATTCATGTCCGGAGGTTACGAGATTGATTATTATTTTCTGTCAGGTTTATCCTGAGTGTTAACGCTAAGTTTCCTGTCGCCAAGAGGGAGGAAAAATCCATCTTTAATTTCCTGAGGGCTCGACTCCTACGAAAAAGCTAAAATGAATGATGATGCTATGGAACGGGGTTATTGATTCAAGGGAAGCATTACACATCATCGCTTTTTTATTTGAAGTAAGTCGAACGGTTTCGGGAAGAAAAAAGAAGTCGAAGCGGGGAACTGTTGATTGATTGAAACCCTCGGGAAGTTGCGGGTGGATTCCTTTTGGTGTGAAAGGACAGAAAGCGGGATTCCTTTCGCCGTTTTCGGATCGCGGAGGAAAAAAAGGAAGGCGACAAAGCAACGCGAACAATGAAACTCCCTCCTAACACTAGAAAGCCTCAGGTGACAATCTAAGTCCGCATCAGTGAAGACTTTTGGTTTTTCTATCTCATTTGAAATTGTTTTTCCTTTATAAAGAATTAATGAATGCAAAAATATTCATGAGAATTCACGAGTCTAGTTGAGCAAACTGAGCCGGATAATTAAAAATTTAAAATTTTTTTCATGTTTGAACGCTTTCATTGTAAATCGTTCAGTGACGAATGATTAGGAATTCAAAACTTTTCAGTGATTTTTAATTTTTTCCATATTGTAGGCCACGAAGTTTAGACGCCCTCAAAAGGAAGTTTTGGGTTGTTTGATATTTTGTTCCACTCCAAATTGCTTGGCAGGGCGGAACGCTACCACGTTTTATTTATTGTGAAGTTCCCTATTCGCCAAATTTTCACAGGCAAACCTTCATGATTTAAATATAATTACACATTTTGATATAGCAGAAACATGATGAAATTCAGCGTGAAAATTTCACCCAGAAATAATGTGAAATTGATTCATTACAAACTTGTCATTCGAAAGGGATGACAAAGAGTAAATAATTCCATAGGACTAATCAAAACGTAATTTGGGAGGAAATAATGAAAATTGGATTAAGCCCCCCACCCTTCCTAGTCACGTCACACTCACATCCTTTACGTTTCCGATTTGCAGATCAGTTCGAGAGGAAGTTAAAGTGTCCGTTGTGTTGACTTCATGATTAACTTGACTTTTGGTCAGATATAAATATTAATGCGGACACGTTCTACAGCATCTGTCACGTTTTGCTTTCGAACTGCTTCCGCCGAAAGTCCAAAAACAACAACGCAACATCATAAAGGGATCAATTTAATGGCTTTAACTGGGCTAAAAGTTTAGCGATATAGAACCCACGCATCGTGGGAGGTTGAAGGTGAAAGTGGTAAAAGTTAGAGGGAGATGAGGGAGGTTTTGGGGAGATGCTTGGTGGTGAGGGAGGTTGGGAAGTGATAGGAGGGTCTCCATTGGTTATTGATGTGGATAGATCTGTATAGCCCCACCTGTAGAGACCAGAAAGTTGAGTATGTATTGGGTTCCTCTTCCATTTCCACTTTATTTTTAACTCTATATTCAAAATTACGAGAGAGAAGAGTACTTGATAGTATTATATGTACTTACAAACTATTTCAATTGCTTAAGCGCCCCTAAAAGCCTTAGCCTGACGTCACTCAAGTTTAATTTTCATTTTAAGGTAGCTAAGTATATTATTCTCATTGAAAAACAACTTATTAAAAAGAAATTGAATGAAAAAAGCAAAAATTTGACTTTACAATAAGCACCTAAGCAAACTGAGCATTAATAATTAATTTTAAGAAGGCAGTACTGAATTGACTAAGAAATAAATTTAATAATACTGGGACAAGAAGATTTTAATAAGAGTATACATAGAAAACTCTAAAGAACTGAATCATAAATTAGCAACTTCATTATGTTTTATAATAACGAAAATTTTAATGGAATTGTATTCCATATCTTTTAGGGTTCAAATAGCATTATTTTACCAGTGAAAATTTTGTACCTTGTCGAATTTTCATAAATAATTTAAGTTACAGTTAAATATGTATGTTTCTCATTTGACGTTTCATAGGGTATTATAAAATGAACTTTCGAAATTCGCTTTTATCTTTAAAATTAAATTGAAGCCCCTTGTGGAAAGTTTGAGCTTTTAATAAAAGTCGCACGTTAGCTACTTTCCTTCTCGAAAGGCGCTAATCCGTAAGGGACGGATGGGTTATTTCTTTGAAGAGATTACGATGGGAGTTCACTTATAATCCGGGGTCTAGGCCCCCCCCTTTCCTCGACAAAAACATTCTTGCAAGACTTTTACAAAGATTAGGGGGCAAGTGTGTGAACCGGAAACTTTTATCTCCTTTGCGGGGCTTTATTCTTCACTGACATTTTCTTTTCATTGCTTATCACTTTAATATCACATCTTTTAAAACCCAACGACAAGGGTTGGAAATAAAAGTTAATATCGTTTTATAGGAGGAGGTTGCAACACAATTTTCTTTCTCTGCCTACGTGTTTTTTCGTCATAAACTATCTTATGAAAGACCTCTTTTAATGTTTGAATATAAAAAAGTTAGTATTGGAAAAAAAGTAATTTATCCCATCCTTTTATAAAACATGCAATCGAGTCAGGATGAGTCAAAAGGAATCACGACATTTAAAAGAAACATTATTGTTATTGTCAAAAAAGTCCTCTAGGGGGATGAGGCAAGGCGACTTTTTTAATAAATTTTTAAAGGAAGATAAAAAGCAAATCCAAATACGTTTAGAATGTTTGAACACTTTACCTCTCGATAAACGTCCAAACATAAAACGCAATATGGCCCTTTGGAATAAACTAAACTTGGAAGCAATAATAATTTTATACTGTGCTCACATCCATACAGTAGTTCCCTACCACAATAATATAATTATTGCCGGGAAACAATTTCGACGATCTACGTTTCTATTGCCTCTTCGTGCTCGAAATATTGATTTATGCGAATAGTTTTGTCGTTCAAACTTCCGAAATGCTTTCTTTAAGGTATTTTCGCTATGTTTTATTCAATACCTGACAAGCTTGATTTAATATTATTTTTTCTTTTTCAATAAAATTGCAAAGGTTTACCTAAAAAAATCGATTTTGGTAAATAATTTATTATTAATTATTATTTTATATCCAGCGCTTTTCGTTCTTATTTTGAAAATGCCTTATTTTCACCAACTACCAGTGAGGAAGGTGGTCAGGGGGAGGGTGATTGGAAGAGTGAGGGATATTGGTGCGGTTGGGTGAAGGGAGATTAGAGGAGGTGATGGGAGTGTTGCAGGGATGAGATATGTTATGAGGAGATAGAAAATGGGTGTTAGGTGGTGGAGAGCCCCAATCTTTCAAGAATGATCGAGTTATTTGGTTCATTCTCTAATTTATTCATCTTCTTCTTCTATTGGAAGAGCTATTTTTGTGTTGAATGAGACAAATCCCAGCTATATAAATATTGAAATTTTATTAGGCATTTATGTTGGTACGAATGGGAAGACAGGTCCGGTCTGCGTGCGCATCCCCGCCAGTAGAGAACGTCGAAAGAAGTGACAAAGACGAACGACGTTTTCTTTTAAAGAAGTTTAAAGTTTTTTAAGAAGTGAAGGTTTTTTCCAAAAGTTGTAATAAAATCAGTTAACGAATAAGACTTTTTTTAACACCTTAGAGAAATCCCCAACATTTATTTTTCAAGAAATGTAATAAAACACCGAATCTCAGTATTAGAATTGATAATTTTGACTACTCAGGTGCTAACGTTTGATAGCAGTCACGCTACAAAGAACGCGCACGTAACATCTCTGTATGATATGGTTATTATTTAACGAAGAGAAAAATGATTTGTAATTTATACCGTCTAATGGGAGTAACTCGAGGAACACGGTGCCCTTATGTATAAATGAAAGTTGATCAAGAAACTCCAGGGAACCATCGATCGTAAAGTCCACATACTCAGAGTGCCCAGTGGACCATTGCATCTACATTGTTTGGAGAAGGTGAAAATCGAGTTATCGACGTTTTCTAAAAATAGTAAAATGTTAGAGAAGTCCAGTAGAAGGCTTCTGCTCTGTACGGATCGGAGTTACTTGAATGATCAATGGTGAAAAAAAAAGGACCCCCATGTCAAAACCGTTTGAAAAGAGTCCAAAAAGATTTCTTTTGACTCAAAATGCCAAACACGTGTCAGTCTTGGTTTATTTAATGGCTTATCCTTTGATCGATAGGACGACATAGTCCATCAAACACATTTTTTTCCCTCAGTTCCTCATAAAATGGGGACGAGTGATTGAGAACAATGATGTTAAAACGGGTGGGACGACAGATGCGGCTACCTCGGGGGTTGAAACATCTGCTTTTATTATGTCACCTACGAAGTAGGAACGCTTCCCACACAATGGGCAGGTAGATTCAAGAACAGGGGTGTCATTAGGACGACCGCCTGAAACTTTAATTACTCCAAACGAGAGAAGGAAGTGAGAGATTCAAAAGGTGTAATTAATATTTTAGAGCAATTTTCAAGACTCCTCCTTTTCCATTAACACCTATAAGAATTAATTATTACTTTGAGCTTCTTTTTTTCAACTTCCAACTTCATATTGATGGAAAAAAGTTCTTTCTAGATAAAATTGGAAACAAAGCTCGGGTTAATCTTCATAATAGATTTTGCATTAGATCGGATTAGAGTTGAGGTAGGGTAAATATTCGATTAAATTGTTTTCGTGGGTTTAGGCGCAAAATAACAAATACCTTTTTCGGTTTAGGAAATGGGAGATCAACCCCGACCGCGGTCCAGATTGTAAATCTCTAAATTTTAAGCGGAAACGTCCACAACAGCCGGCCACATCGTTAAATACGAGAGAGCGCCCTCTTTTCATTTCTCGCTCAGGTATTAAATTCTCGCAGGAGTGGTGGAACCATCCCCGTTTGTTTATCAATTTGATAGATTTAACGGTCTCTTTTTGCCGGCAATTTTTTTTAAAATAACTTCATTTAAAACGATTTTTTTTTCCATTTTTACAAAATGAACTTTAAATAAAAGGCTCATATTTTTAAAAAATTTTTTATCTTGAGTTACAGTTCGACCATAAAAGAAATTCAGGTACTCACCTTACGTAAGATTACTATTATTAGGTGAAATGTATGCTTTCAAAGGGTTTGCTAACAGAAAGGATTCCCTGCGTTCGGTAATTTTCGGTTACGTTCGGCCCACGTTTCCGACTCACCCTTCGGAGTCCAAGGGCCGAATTCACTTCCATCAGTCGCTTTCGCGAGCCCTTCTCGAAACGAGCTGTATCCCTTCGAATTTTTCACTTCCAAAAAAACACGTGAAATCATAGTCGAAGACGATTAAAGGTTCGTTATTTAATTTTTTTTTAATTTAAATATTTATTTCTGTATTGAATTTTTATTAAGGAAATAGCAGTCATTTTTATCAAGTTGGATAATATTTTATGAGTAAATTTTCGTTTCCCTAAAAAAATACAATAACTTCTCTTGAGGAAAATAAATAGGCAAAAATTTATCGGAATGACTAATGAATATAAAAAATAAAAATTGAATTTCAAATATGTATTTCTATAATAGGACTTGCAGTTTTTGAAATTTGATATTAGGTCCTTTAGCTTCTCGTTGACTTTTTTGTTTGTTCTCTCTCTCTTCTACCAACATTTTGTTTATTTTTACTGTTTGAATTCCTTTTCGAAAAAAATCTGTCAAAAAGGTTTATTTGGGGAAAAAATTCTTTTTTTATTTGGGCCCCTTTGATGAAGCAAATTTAAAAATAGAGTTGAAGTGGACAAAGCGTCAAAAAGCGTTCAATTCCTGCATATTTTGAATTATTGATTTGTTGTTGTTTACCAGGAAAAGTTCATCCTTCATTTTATTTTTGTTTTAAAATTTATCGATGGCTCAGAAAGACCGTCAAACATTGTTGTCTATTTCAAAAGAAAACCTGTTGTTTTTAGTTTTAGGACAAGAAAATTTGACCCTTAGGGAATCAATAGTGTTCACCTTTTTTTTCCCTAAATAGCCATTTTAAACTTTCATTGCCGTTTCATGTCGAAATAAAGAGGGCCACCTTTTGACTTATTTATCACTCGATTTTTTAGGTATTTTTCTTTCTCATATCTTCATTTTATGATCTATTATTTTGTGGTGTACATAAAGTTTGAATGATTTTCTCAGATTTATGAGACATTAAGCTTATCGACAACAAAAATCAAAATTTTACAGGATATAGAATAAACCAAAATTCTCATGTACTCTATTATATAGATTAAAAAATTGAATTTTTGATAAAAGCGTCATGTAAGAGATGTTACCATATCACCTTCGTTGTGCTGAAAACTTCCACCTTTTTTAAAGAATTTATTAGCTGTTTTTAATTATCGATCCGTTTTAAACATGAACGAGACCTTTAAACTGATTGGCATTGGCTAATAGCTGAGAATCAATCTCCCAAGCTGACAGGGCGTAAATGGCTCCCTCCTTTAAAGAAAACAAGATCCACTTTAGCAAAATCAAACTTTTCATTTTATATGACGAAGTCAATAGGAAGTCACAGCCACCAAATTATTGCAGAAACATTTTTTTTATGCTTAAAAAAAGACCGTCGAAAATTAAGTTTTTAAAGTCAGTGAGATAGAATTAACTGGAGAATTTAGTGGGGTGTTAATATAAGCTATACTGGGCTTGTGCAGATAATTAACCGGTAGTGTTGATCCTGGATGATGTCAAAGCTATTGTATACCTACTTCCATTTTGCTTGCCGTAGATATTCGGAATTTTTCCCCCGTCGAAATTAAATCAAGTGATGTGCTTTGGCGACAAGGTCGCAAACTGACATCGTGAAAGAAGGCTTTCACAATATTTAGAGGGCCTGTCCTCTCCTTTTTTTTTCTACTTGACAGATATCATCGAAAGAGGTCGCTATTAAAACCACCTTTCCACCTCATGGGAATTTAATAAATATTTTATTTCAACCACTTAATACTGAACGCAGGAAAACGCCTAAATTAATCAAATGAAATTATTAATTAAATTTTTATTTCCTGGAAGAGAATTTGCATTTAAAAAATAACCCTTCAACGTTTAATTAATAAATTTAACCTTTCTCAACCCTAAAATCGCAGTGTGGGGAAGGGGTTTATGGTAAGGTAGAGGGGAGGTGGTGGAGAGCTCTGTAGAGCATAGAATATATTTAAAAAAAATTTAGCTCAATACTACATTTTAAATTTTTATATCAATTAATAATTTGGAAAGTTCCAGAACCAATTGTTTTACACGAATTTATAAGTTAAAACCAGTCAAATACAATTTGTTTTACTTAATTTTGACAAGGGCTTCATTTAAAAATAACACGTTTTCATCAAATAAATATTCAACGCATTTTGAATTCAACGGAAAATTTCGACAAACAAAAAAGCGCTTCCCTCTAAATATTCTGAGGGGAAGTACTAAATTTGAACTGCTGCGCAAACGTTGCGGTATTCCTAAACTTCTCCATACTGGAATTTTCATCCTTTTTTATAACAAAATGCAAATATTTAATTTAATTTCATTGACTCTCGTGTTTACAATTCAATATTTAATTACGGTCTGGTATGTTATTTAAGTAAGCCTCGGGTTTATGCATTCTCTGGGTATGAGTGACATCGTTAAGCCGATATTTTTGGGTTTTCAATTGTTATAGAATATTTGTTTATAAGCTTTTCTACGAAAGTATTTGATTAATTATTTTTGTTTATTAAAATTTTAATCTTTTTAATTGGATTAAACGTAAAGATTCCACTTGAATAGGGGATAATTATTTTAATAAATTGGGAAAATAAATCAGGAAAAGTTAAATAAGATTCAAAAATTGGCTCCCGGACGGGAATCGAACCCGCGTCTTCGAATTGGTACTCCAACGTGCTATCCATTACACCACCGAGAACTGATAATGAATGGATAACATTTCGGGAAGACAATCGACAGCTTTCGTTTTCTCAACCGTTTGGCGCCAATTTTCAAATCTCTTGAACTTTTCATTCATTATTTGGTAAATTCAAATATTGAATCTTATTTAACTTTTCCTGATTTATTTTCCCAATTTATTACGATTGTAATCCTGAGGTGCGGTCACCTCGATAACGAATTATTAGATTGATAGATAATTATTTTTTATGTTGAATTATTATGAAGAGATCAATAAGCCTCCTCTTAAGAAAAGCCTTTGTTTTCTAGAGAATTTATTTCTCATTTCCAAGTTGGTTGGCGTTTTTCAACTATAGGAAATAAATGAAAAATGAAGAGTTCACGGAATCAAAAGTGAGCAAATTGTTTGATGACATATTGTTGGAGGAATTTAATAAATTTTTGTGAATAGGACAATTTGTCAGACAGAAGTCATTTCTCGTGACATCAATTCATGTTGGAGCCCTTTTTAATCTTAAAAGGCTATAAAATTGTCCTGATGCAATAAAAAAGTGGATAGAACCGTTCGCCAAACTGCTTTTTAAAAGGGCGACTAAATTAAGTGGATTAGTCTTTTTTCCGATCGATTATGCTCGAATTTAAATTCTTTCGGTTTGGCTTCCGAAGAAAGAAAATAAGGTCGGAAAACAAGTGGAGGGTTGAAGAAAAGGCTAGACTCCGCTTTTAGCTATTCACGCTCGCGCCTCTTTCCTCTTCCGCCACATTATTCATTCACTGTTTGTCTTCCGAACGTTCGATAAGTACGAAAACCGAACATCAGATTTTCTTAAGAATTGCTTCCGCATCCGATTTTTAATGCGATTTTGTTTTTGACCTGGGAAGTTGGAAATTTATTGTTATCTTTGATCCAAATTGGAAGAAATCAGACATTTCTTAGTATTGGTAAAGTTAAAAAACGTGAGGGTTTTACAAGCACTCCCTTGGGTTCACAATTTTTCCACTCCCGACATCCTCACTCATCTTTTCTCTTTCATTTAGGCCCTTGATCCGGGACCGGGATAAGGGTGGAAATCGTTAAAAGCAACGCGGCCCCGCACATCATGCATCAAACCTTTTCAAAGCCAACTTAATCGAAGAACCTATTGAAAAAATAAAACTCCACTCACGTTCTGCCAATCTTCACACAAGAAAAGAACTCTTTTCCAAGATTTCAAAACGTTGAAGTACTAAAAAACTCGCTATAAATCGAAAATAATTCATGAAAATAAAAAGTGTCGTGTAAACGTTTGAGTAAATTAGAAATAAAAGCGGGTATCATTAATTAAGAATCTCCGAGGGTTGAAAAAGATTGTGGCCTTGCCATTTTGTCCCCTCGCGAAAACGACCTGCCGTAAAGAAGCTCTCAACCCCCTAAGGAATAAAAAAAAAAAAAAGGAAGGAAAAGGAAGGGCCTAAAGAATGTTTTCATCAACAACAATTAACCACGCTCTCCAAATTAGACCCTAAACGACCTGTTAAAACGAAAGCCCTACTGAATTTAAAATGCAAACTCATAAAAAGACCTAGAATGTTCCTAGGCCAAATTAAGCCTCTTAAGCCTCTCAATTTATTCTATTTGATATCTTTTTTACCTATTTTTTCTTCGAAGATTGACTTTGGGAGTGAGTCATGCGGCTGAATGAACTGGGAAATTGGTCAAGGTGCTCGAAGGGGCAGATGCAAGGCCTCCCCGGGCACTATATCACCCTCGTGACCCACAAGGGAAAGTAAGGACCCCCTATGAATCGAATCTCAACAACAGATAGGAAAAAGAGAGGGGGAGATGCCATTTTTTTCCTAAATAATTTGTTTCCCCTACGGGGATTTACCGTAAAATAAAATATAAAAAAAAGGGAAGTTACCTTCAGATTTTTAAAACTTAACCGCTTATATATGGAACCCATTTCTTATTTCGGTTAAAAGTCGACCTTAATTCCTGCAAATGACACTTTTGAATAAAAGAGGGTATATAAATAATGGAAACAATTCCATGATAATTAATTATTATTTATTTATAACGAAATCTTGTATTTGCAATTAAAATATTGTTTTTATAACAAAAATACATTTATAAACAAAGTTTGAAAATTTTTCTGTATTTATTTAATTAACTTTTAATTAAATAATTTATTAATAATAAAATTATTGATTTTTAGCGAGTTTTCAAATATTTGGGTGATGGGTGAGTGGGGGTCATTAGAGTGGGATATTGGTTTAGGCAGGGAGTGATGGGAAAGAAGGGGATGGTGGGAAGAGAATTTAAATATTTTTAATCATCCAAAATTTGGTTGGTTTTTGACCATTTTTAGGGTGAAAAGCAAAAATCCGAAGTCGGTTTCGGGATATGAAAATCTTTTTTCGACCTCACCAAGGCGTCCCCTTCTTCACTTTTTTGACTCGAGAATTTTTTATTTTTTGATTTCATCCGAATTTTGGACTATTTTTAGGGTGAAAAACAAGAATCTAAAGTCGGTTTTCGGATAGAAAAACTCTTTTCGACCTCCTCAATGGGGAGCCCTTCTTCACTTTTTCTATTTGCCGGTTGTGGAGAGGTCTGTGGAGTCTCGCATTTTCCAAAAAGTTTTAGTTATGGTGTTCCTGCTCCATACTACCTTATTTAAGTCACAATGTTCGGATTGAAGAGGGACATTGTTTTTCATACCATTAAAAGACATAACACAAATCTTTTAGTCAATAATTCTTTATTATTCATTACTACTAAACTTCGTGTACCTAGTACAAAGCGAGAAAGTTAGTTTTAATGGTTATATGTTTTCCTCTAAAAGTTCCCAGAGAACATTGCTCTCTCGTTGGTACAGTTTAGATTATTTTAGTTCTTTAACTTTCTTGAAAATTTCCTTTATATTTTTCTTGGTAAAGTTTTAAGAAGAATTAATTTGATGCTTTAATCACCTAATATCATTTGTCCACATAAAAGCCTACGTTAATTGAAGTGTATTAAATATTCATAAGGTGGTTTCTTCCCTGTTAAGGGACAGTTTTTAATTTATTCTTGCCATTAAAAAAAAATTTCACTTTAATGTTTAAAATAAAAACAAAATTATTTTTTTGATGAAAAGCGTGTGTTTGAATATTTCAAAACTTAAATGTGTTCCGGAGTCCGAGTTTGAGGGAAAGATTTATAAAACCCAATTTTCCAAAAGGACGGTTCCCTTTGTGATTTGTACACAAACCCCTTCCCAGACGCCTGTTTGTCTGAGGGGGCTTTATTACGCCAAACAATTCGCTGCTTCAGTCTAAGTTAGACCCTTCACCCCCTCTCATGGCTTCATCCGACGTACTAAAGGATCGATTTTAATCTTAAAACCATTCTCATTGTTGAAATATGACAAGATTCTTATAGTTTCATTCCCTCTCCGATTCCCTCTGCGAAGATTCCGGAGGTTTTAAACTTTTAAACGAACCCGCAACGGTAAAAGAACAACAGCCAAGTATGTGACTGGAATCTCAAATATTTGATCGCCTACTTCCCACACGTCGACGGATTTCTACCACTCGCTAAATCTAAAAAGTATAACTGACTTTATATTTTTCTTCCGATCAACTTTTGAAACATGAAGCTAAAACGTGAATTCCTTTTACCCTTCTTCCATATCTTCCTATATTTTTGACTATATTTTTGAGCAGTCGACCGTTAGAAAGCTCTTTTAATTTTTTCTTCTAAAAACGCTCAGATTTTTAAAAACCCTCAAAAATGGCTTAAAAATCCGCTACCAAAGGACACTAAATCCTAGTTTTTCGAACCTGTATTATTGCGATAAACCCAAACGTTATTTTGATGGTCTTGAACAAAGCATACAGCCCGTAGAATAACTGGACAAAGGCCTGACTGAGCGATATTCCCGGAACACGCTTATATAGCGAACTTACTGTCTCCTAAGTTTTTCATTGTATCCTCACTCCATTTGTTCTTGCTAAATGGAGCGTGTCGTCGGTTTAAATGCTGCGGAGGCCTCAATCCAAAGCGTGCCAGAAAAATAATGTAAAAAAAAAATCTTTCCCAAAAAGTTTTTGATGACATAATAACAATCTAAAAGTTTATAAAACATTTTGCTCATCGAAAGTAAACGATTGGTAATAAAAGGGAGAATGAGCAGTTTCGTACGTGTGGAGCTAATTCTCGAGGAAATGGGATTAAACGTTTTATAGGGACACGTTGCAGTCGAATTCGATCTCCTATCTAATTAAAATTTTGTATTGTCCATTCAATCGTTTTAAAAAATTAACTTGAGCCCATTAAGTGGCAATTTATACGCTTAATTACCTTTTGAAATCTAATCTGGGTGACTGGCAATGAAAATTGAAACCACAACAAAGTTAACAAATTTTTACTAAGTTTCGTAGGTTTTCATGTTTTTGGGCAATGCGGGCTTGCTAATGGTGAATGCATATTTTAGTTAGAATATGACAGAAGATAAATGTTCTGGAGGGTTCATGTCATGGGTTATAATAGATCGAATAAAATCGTTGAATTCATAATTCAAAAGGTAAAAGTGCCATAATTCCCTTCAGATTATTCGAATGAACAAAAGAGGCTATCCAAACAGCCTTTTAGTGGGCGAGGGGGGAAGTAGCGACCTGTGAAAACGGCAAGAGAGGATTGTTCACGGAGTGCTAAAAGACAATGGACGTATCAAATGTCATGAAGGCCATTTTGACGAAATTGCTCCATACCGAGGGTCTCTTTCGCACAGATTTTTTTCTCCCTCTTCCCTTTTACCTTGTTTCAATGAAATTTTATTGTTTGTATAAAAACGTGGGTACTTAGCAAATATTAGCGTCCTTATTTTTTCCTTTTTAACCCTTTTTACGTTTAATTACTCGTCCGTTAATTTAGGATAAAAGTAGCAGACGCCTTTGCGCTTTCGACTCTTTTAGCTCCCCCCAAAGTAGGCTAAGATCAACCTTAAATTAAAAGATAAGATCTCATTTTACAAGTTCACGCACGCATTAAATTAAACACGGTCGGGTGCTCGGTTTCTTTGATAAAGTTACCTTCGCGAGATTATCAAGGAATACCTTATTTGTAGGGACTTAATCATCAGAAAGTACACTTTAGTCTCAAGTCTTGATATTTCAAAAATGCTTCATTAACTTCAAAGCGGATAAACTACTTGTTTAAAAGTAAACTGTTGATTACTCTTTTAGTTGAAATTCACTATTTCCTAACTTCCTTATAAAATAAAAGTTATTGTCATTCTCGAATCCTTCACATCGCATCGTATCACCTTCAAGGCTGGAACCAGTTTGAACTCGGTTAGATTAGTAGTTTTCCATCATGGCTCACAAAAGTACCTACTAAATTTTTTTTTTTTTTTGCATGGTGCAAAGTCTTTAGAATTTATTGAAAAGTAGAAGCTTTACGTTTTGAATTTTACTAGGCGATGATTTATCAGGCCTTCCGAAAGTCGTAAGAATCCGTGACGTTTTTATTAAATGATAAAAATAAACGAGGTAGAAATTTTATTGCTTTTCGCCATTTTATTCCCGTTATTTTAATACGTGATATAAATAGGCGTTCCCACGAATAAGTCTAAAATGCAAAGGAGGTCGGGTGTGAACATTAAGATTTTAGTGTTTTTAGTTTACGGTCCGTCCCTGCTTCGGAATATTGATTATTTCTTATTATAACCCCTTTCCCGAGAGGCTGGCGGACCCTCATCCGATACTAAAAGCTTATCCCATTCAACCACCCCCCACTCTTATCGGGCCCCATATGGGAAGCAGAGCAGCGCTGCATATCATTCAACCCCCTCAACCAAGAAGTAATACATCAAGTTAGAAGATGCCTTCCGGAATTGATGACTTCTGATATAAGTCGAGATTTAAATATTAATGTCTTATAAGACCTATATAGGAAGTGACATGTGGGCCATTTTATCCAAAATCCTTCACTCCAACTTTGTTGTATTCAATAAATCAAATTTTAAGATGGGGTGGGAATCTCTTTGTAAGTGTTCGCAAGAAGTTTGTCGGAAACTCGGCTACTATCAAGAAACTCTTAAGAGCGAACCTTAGTTGGGGCGGCCAAGTTTAAAAGAGAAGAAACGTCAATTTGCATCTTGATGCTTGTACAGACCTTGGAGACATCCCTCGTTTACCTACTTGCAAAAAAGAAAAAAATAAACTCAAGTATAATAAACTTTTTAATCCAATTTAACCCCTAAAAAAATCTAATTCGATTTCTGATAATACGATTTTTAAAAGCTTATCGGGTCTTAATCTCTGGATGTGGGCCCTTAGGGCTCGAATATTACGCCGGAGAGCGGTTCATCTCAATTCATTGGACACTTCCTTAGGCCATTAGCATATCGGGAGCCGTTTCATGAATAGCCCATGGCTAATATCTACATTACCTGACGTTATATCATTATTCAGCTTACGCCAGGAGCATAATTCGGTTATATCTAAACGCGTAGCGCCCATAAATCAGAAGATCGAGAAGAAAATATTAAACAAAATATAAATTCATTATGTTTACGTCCTGACATCGTTTACCTCAAACAGAAATGATCAACGGAATCTTTCATGAAGTAAACGTGGGGGTCACCTCGTGCGATTGGCCCCGGAAAGCCTTCAATAATTGAAGAGCTTCAGGATCACCGAATTGAAATATTGAGGGCGAGTCAAACTTTAGCTCTAAATTGATTGGAGCCGTTGCATAAACTTTTTACGGTCAAAGAACATCTAGAAATAGGGACTTGTTTTTTACTATGGGAGGATTCTATTTCCTTAAGGCAAATCCAACTTCCCTTATCGTTTTATTTCCAGATCTATTTCAAGCTTACGCCTCTATAAATTTTTTTTTAACAGTTAAACGAATTTAGCAAATAATTCAATCCATAGGAAACCCAACGTTGTGGAAAATCGTTTTATTATTAAAATACACAAACAGAAAATTGTTTATTGTTTATTCCACTTGGTTTAATTTTTCTAATTTTTTTTTCTTTTTTAGGTAAATTTTAATTACGCCTCGTGAGTCCGGGATCGATTCAAAGGGCGTGAACGAGCGGAGGAGTTATGCGGTGAAGAATTTCATCAGAGAAAACCCCGGATGGTAACGAAAAAGGGGGAAAGAGGAGCGGTCATTTTTGTCTCGGAAACGAAATTTTTTTTCAACCCTCTTTTTCCGGCCTTCATCACCATTCCGACACTGTTAAACTGTTTCTTTCTCTTGGGATATTTAGGATCTCTTTACCCGCTTTCCGTAATGGCAAATATTTGTTTCCTCCTCCATCGGGCCTCCTCTCATTTTGGATTCATTGCCGTACTTTATAAACCTCACGGAAACATTTTAAAACATTCAATATCTTTTAAAAATGTATTCTTATCGAAACTTATATTAATTCTTGAAAATCCATATAAAAGATTGGTTTCTTTGAAAAGTTTTGAGTAAAGAACCTTTCCTTCCTCCTAGGAGTTCAAAGATTAGGATTGTACTTTATAATACTATACTTTCTAGCTCTTTTTAAAGATATTTTTTTCTTTTTTCAATTGGCGAGCAATTTTTTTCTCCATTTAAAAGCCGAAATGTTTAGAAGTAATCTGGAAGACAATAGAAATGTGTCTGTAATTCTTTTGTGAAAAGCTTTTTTTTAGTCGGAGATGCGATTTTGTTCTTCAATCATCCTTTTACGTGCTCGTGCCGTTGGGGAACAGCCATGCCACGAACATTATGATTAATTCGCTCGCTTCAGAGGTTGGAGGCTGTAGCACGGGTTTAGACGTCCCCCGGATGATCTATAGTCGTCCGACCCCTTGAAAGCGCCTAGTTTTTGCCCACTCTCCCGAGAGCCGAAACATTTTTTCCCCGCAAACTTTAAAAAAAAATCTCCCCTTATGAATACTAGGAATGAAAATTTCATTATTTGCTAAACGTTCGAAGCTTTAGCATGGATATAAATCTAATACGCGATCAACAATTCAAAGTTGATTTTCCTTTTATCACATTTATGATTTCATCTGTATGCATGGTCGAACGCACTTAGCCCGAAAACCTTCCGTCCATAAGCCACCGGATTAACGTTTCCAAGCCCCCTTAAATCACCTCCACCTGTTCACGTCGTGTCAACTCTGATCCCCTTACAAAGTGTATATCGTTCCTTGATGCGAGGATATAAATGTGTAATTGAATACATGCGATACTATGCAAATGGAGCCCTCGGTTTAATTCAAAACAGAAACAAATTCATGAGAGGCTTTGTTAAAAATTAATTATTCATTCAATACACGTCATTATTAAAATGAGTGCATGTTCTCGACATTTTTATTTCTGTTTAAACTTCTTGATAATTCGTGTACATATCGAAGAAAAATTATTCCTCAATTAGTTTTTAGATTAAATCGAACTTCCTGTTATTCTCAAGGTGGGCGATATTACCACCCACGATTTTTTTTGTGTTTTCTTCATTTTTATTCCCAAATGTTTGCTGGTTTTTTGGCACAACTTGGCGTATAACTCGAAAACGGGTCCTGTATTGTGGAAAACACTTTAGTAGTGATTTAAAGAAGACAAAATTTTGCGTCGATTAAAAAAAAGTTTGCCAAAATCGGTCCAAAAGACAAGTTTTTATAGGGAATCAAAAAACTTCTCTTTCTGATTTACAAAAGATTGGAAAATTTTGACCACCGATATCTTCTGAACGGCTTGACCGATCCTGACGCCAGAAAGCTCGTCAGACGCAGAATGTTAAATACGTTCTTTTTGTACTCTACATTCAAGTCCCTAAAACCTAAAGTTTTGGAGCTAGAAGTCAAAAAATAAAAAAACGTGTCGATTTCGGACTGTTTTTCAAGACCGCTTTTTCCCTATCCAATCAATATTTGGCTCTAAAATATTTTTGTTGAGGCAAACCATCTCTTGTGGCTTTTACCTGTGATATTTTGGCGATCGAAAACTGTTAAATGTTAATTCCCTTCACGGTCAGTTAACGTTGATATCGGTTTGAACAGACCGCGATCTAACAACACCGGGCTTAATAAGCTACTAAATTAATTCCAAACACAATCCAAACATACCTTTCTCCCAATAAGTTAATTGATTACATTTTATTTTTCCTCATTTTTTTGTTTAATTTTTTATTTAAATCTTTTCATCTTATCCTAGGTCACATACAGACACAAAACCTTTCCAAATCCTTTTGAGTTCCCGACCTTTTTTTTTTCCTTATCTTTCTAATTAAAATTTAAGACATGTCTCTGAATATGGGAAGGTCCATTACTACAACAGTGATGGTTTACGGAATCCAAAAAGGGATCAAGGAAAGAGTGCCTTAGTGTATGTAATGCAGGATTTAGTCTCGTAATCCTCATAGCCTGGAGAAAAACATGAAAGCTTCTTAGGCTAACATTGTAAAAAATAAAGGACTTTACGAGAAAAAAAAATAGGAAGAAAAAGTTAAACCTTTATTATAAAATTGCCCTACATGTAGCGAAAATAAATTTTATTTTACAAAAATCTTTAGGTCGTTTTAATCACGTTAAAAGCGTAAAACGCTATTTAAAAGGCCGTTTAAAGTTTTCATATCATACCTTGTTGGAAGAAGCTTGAAAAGTCATTAGAGAAAATAATTTCTTATTAACGCAGCTCTAAGCGAGAAATAAGAATGAGAAAGGGGTTAGAGGCTCTACAATAAAATACAAGTTAAAGACCGTTTTCTTTTTTAGAAAAAAAACTTGTTCTTTACTTTTAATGGTTTTCCGGAAACTTAAAGGAAAGCACTCGAAAAAAGTCACATTTCGTTTGTTAATTAGAATCGCAAGTTGAAAGTCTACAATGGTTAATAATTTTTGATCATTTTTAAATTAAAGGCTATTTGTGATTTTTAGGTAGATTGGACCCTTTTTTATGGTAGTTAAAGCCATTTTATCGTTGTTAATCAAAGGAAAAATTATTTTGGTTCGGTGGATCGTACAATTTTGCGTTTTTCTATTCCAAGGGCTTAAATGCGAAATAAGAGTCGATTGGAAACCGTGTGGGGCTTCGAGCGTTGAATGAGTGATGAGTTGGAAAATGAAATATCGGAAGTGACCGCCACCAGGGGCTCCCATAAATATTTAGAGGTGACAAATGATCCACGAGGGGGGCAAAAGCCACGACAGATTTTACCTCATGTTGACTTCCACTTCCACGCTTTGTTGTTTCTGTGTATGTCAACATTACCTACCCCAAACCGTTCTAACCTTTTCAAAACTTCGCTTTAGAAAGATAATACCCAGAAAGATTTCTATATCGTGCAAATAATGGAAAAATAATTTAAAAAATTCTTTTAGGAGTAAAATCGCATTTTCTGAAAAACCTTATTTAAATGCTAAAGGGAACTAAACTCGACTATTTATGAGCACCTATAAACGAGATTATCTAAAACTTTGTAAATAAAAAAATAACAAAGTTTATAGCAAAATATTAGAGTATTAATAAAAAACGTTTTTATGAATATTATATTTGGGGTCAACAGTCATGAAAGGGTGATCGTTAGGAAGGTTTAACAATTATTAATGGGTGCCTTCAGGCTTACAATGGACGTATGTATTTCTTTTTTGAAAGAAGACTCTAAAATGTTCTTTTTACTCAGCTTGGCCCTTCGGTTGAGAGGTGAGTAGACATGAAAGAAGCCCTTTTTTTTTCTGAGACGCCCTAACCCGCACGAGTCCCTACCTATATCCTCCCCTTTCATTTGTCAGCTTTTTTTTTTTCTTTTTACGTAAGACTTACAAGTAGTTTTACAGTCATGAATATTGCACAACCGACCTTCTAAACGACATATTACAAGGGGTTCCAAAATATAAATATTTCCACACAACTTTTATATTATTCAAAATTAATTTATAAGAAAAAAAAATATCAACAAAATGCCATATTGCGTGAGATTAATTAGCTTTAATAGAATTGAATCCATTTCAACTTTTAATTGGTCTCTACAACGAATTTAACATATTTTAACATATTACAAGTTTTTAAAAAAAATGAAAACATGGAAAAAGCGTGTCATTTACGATAATATCAAAACGCCATTTTATTGTTTAATATCTTTAAATGTTATTATTAAATCAGTGACTGACTAGTTCAAGCGATAAGTTGAACTTATTCCATTCTTATTACGTAAATACCTGGTGGTATCGAGCAACTACTATACTTAAACTTTCTCAAAATATCCACAGAACTTTCCACTATCACCAGACCCCCACATCCTCCACCTAACAATATATCTCTCGATCCTCCCATCACTTCCCCACCTTCATTTACCTTCCTCCACCATTAAAAATTTAGCTTAATACTGTCGTAAATATTTTTCTTTTGTTCACAACTAAAATGTAGAATTACTACAAAAAAAATTTCATACTTTCAATTTGAAATCATCAAATAATTCAATCAAATTAGACAAAATGTGGACAATTTTAAGGACAAGATTTTCCTTAATTAGGAAATTAAAGTTAATTTAAAGTACAAAACATTAAGCCAGTTTACTAGGAGACAAGCAAAGTGTCATGTGTTGTACACGTCTCGTATAATAATTAATTAACCTTTGTTAACGACAACAACTTAACAATCAGGATAGGAAGTTCAATGCGGGATTATTCAAAAGGGTTTATTAAATTAATCTCAAAGTGTCTAACACAACAAAGAGAAGTGTGAGAAAAAAAAATTTACTTTTCTGTAAATCGTCACGTTTTATGTGAGATCGTAGGTCAGGACGCGTTTTAATTAGGCCCGTAAAGAATTAGGCCGTAATTCACATGTCACGTGACTCAGGTAATTTAAATAGGGCAATTTAAGGGCTCCGGCTAAAAGGACAGGGTCGAGGGTTTTAAGGGTGATTCGGGCGAATGTTTCACGATGTTAGGGCCAGGAGGGAGTGGGTCAGTGAATTAGTGGGTTACTGTTTGTAAGGAAAGCACGTCCCGAGCTCTGGGGTTTGTTGTTAGGAACCTACCCGAAGGTAACCCTTCTCATTGTACAATTTAAAGTTTTCCACCTTTATTAATTTTTACGTTTCTTGTTAGTTTTCTTTTTCCAAAACCAACAAAATTAAAGAAAATAAGTGTTAATTTTATAATATTAATTTAAAAAATTAAAATGCAATAAAGGGTCCTTTATTAGCTTATATAAAAAAAAGTTGATTAAAGTTGTCTATCATTCGGATTACTCTGGGATAATATAAATTGAATCTGTAAACAAACGAGGTCCACTTGAGCGACGAGATCCTCGTCCAATTCGAAGTTAGCAAAGTCACCCAATTAAAGGGGATGCTCAAAGTGGGTCCCTCTCCCTTCCCCGATCCCTTTTTCCCTTTTAATAAGGCTTATTAATTGGCCCAGTGGAGTTTAGCCGCAGGACTCTTGTTTCGCATATGAATGCTATTCCGTGCCTCTAAAATTCCCCCCTCCGCCGACCAAACATAAAGTCCTTTATATCCTAAAGGCCGTTTTGTAATCGGATTAATTCGAATTTACTGCAACTAAGAGATTTTATTTAATCGTCGTAATTGATTTCAATTAAAAACATTTTGCTTACTTTTCCCAGTTAGATTCTTCACATTCTATTTTCTATTACGGTTCCAGTGAATCACTATTGTCGCTACAGAGAGTTGCTTGATTGGGCGATTTATCGATGAATAGGCTGTTTGAAGTTCCCCAATATGGTTTAATTTTTTAAAAACTCACTTTTATTTCACTTTTTTATGAAAGAAATTCACTATTTTACTATTTTTGGCCATATAAAGCCCTGGTGTTTGTGCGTTTATGGTCAAAATGGTTGAATATTGAAATTATAAATTACGAATTCGTGATGGGATCGTCCCATTATGTTCCAAAACAGATTTTTGCTTCTGTGATTTATGATCCCTTTTTACGTTCGGCACTCTTCCAAACGAGTTATTGCCTTACAAGCGATTATATTAAGATAAACAGCAAACCAAAATACGCGTTTTGCTTTAAAAAAGTCGAAAAAATAGGGCAAAAATGGTTAAAAATTGAAAATGCTCTTAGAAGGTATACAGCGCCCATAAACCGAATATTACACTCTCAACGACCTTTTCGAGCAAAAAATAGATTTATACACGTATTAAAAACGAGGCAATGATTTCAATTTGGGTCCGGTATAAAAGCCCCATAAAAACAAGAGCGAAGAGGGGCCCTGGATTATGGAAATCAGGTGGCTTCGGTTTTTTGGGATGTGTTTGTTTGTGCGTCTGTGTTTGTGTCTACCTTTCCATTCGGATACAATTGTTTGTTTGGATCGTTCCCAGAGGCGGGAAAGATACATACCAAGTAGGGACCAATCCTTGGTTATTGAGAAGGACCTTTCTCTCTATTTCCCTAACTTTTCGCCTTTTTTTAACGCCTTCATATAAACTTTATATATCAATCGACCATTCCGTTCGAGTTAAGTGTAGAAAGGGTTCATTTGTCAAACGATATTAATGAAGAAAAGAGAAGAACCCTTTCAGTGTAACAAACCTCCCACGTTTCTTTCAAGGCATCCGGTTTACTTGCCGTTGCCACTAATGGCTCCCAGCGTCATCAAAACATCTGCGCCCCGACCTAGGCCCACAAATAACTTTGATTCTCATTTTATCCTCCCCACCAAATCTCGGCTTCTTTACGTCCTTGGAAAAAGTTCACAGGAGAGAAAAAAACTTAATAAAGTTTGTGGCGTTTTTTCATGCAAAACATTTATAGCCAAATAACTTTACCTTTTTTATGATATTCAAAGTTGAAAACTGCTATTTTTTGGGGTCTTTTCTTTCCTAAATCATAATTTCCAAAGTCTTAACGAATTCACTTTTAGTTTAAAATCCAAGATGGAATAACCAAAACCTGAAAATAAATGTTTGAATATCGTTATTGAGCAGTTCAAGTTTGTAATGACTTAATGAGCTATCATTATTAACAAGGTTTACTGTAAACTTGAAACATTTTAAATCTTAGGAGGCAAAAAGAGCACTTTCATAAATATAAATAAGACTATCCGTTAACGAGGAGATAGCGTCGTGTTTAATTAAAAATGAGGGAAGCTGCGACACCACTTGCGTGAAAATCCGGGCTCAATTACTACCTTCAATATTTTATCAATCTTTACGCTTCTCTCTAGAATCTATGTGCGGGAGTGTTTCTGGTATTGAAAGGATTTGTCAGCGATATGGCCGGAGCAGATGTTCCGAACGGTCGATGTTTCATTCACTCGCGGCAACATTCGTTCGCCTTAACACATAAACAACCGAACCTATTTGAATAACCATTTAATATTTATTTATATTTGTTGGTGTAAGAACGTGTTGTACATGGAAGCGTATTTAGCTGCCTAAGTCGTTGAATAAGCAACTAAACTCCCAAGAGTCTTCTTGTTCTAGATAAAACGTGCTCTCTTATACAGCAGGATTAAACTTTTTTTTGCACTTTTGTTTAAATTATTCCGTTTTTTAATAATCATTAACCGTTAATCACAATATGAAGGGGTCGAGAAATGAAGGAATTCCTCTTATTATTGGCGTTCCTACTGCTTCAGGTTATATCACCGTCAAAAGAGAATATATATTGCATATTATGCTGAATGACGGCAATATGTGGCGTTTCTGGAACATAAAAAATTTTAAATTAAAAACTGTGATGTATTCAACTTTAATTAATTCTCACCCGATTCTTCACGAGAAATAACAATTCCGTTGAAAGGGCTAATATTAACGGTAATATATTTTGGAGTTTCTACCTTTACAAACACTTTTCCTCAATAAATATCTGGTCCTTTTCTCCTTCTCTTTTATATTATCTTAACCCTTTTTCTTCTTTTGTAGGGGATTCTCTCCTCTTTTGTCTTGTAAATTGTTTTATTGCCTCCAGTCTTGCAAATCCATGAAAATCCTGGCTTTGCGAGCCTAATTATGAGATGAAAGCCACCTTGCGGGACAATTTTCCCTTTGAGAACTCGCGATATAATCATTTTTGAAAAATCGGTAAAGTTTTAAATTTCGTTTTTTGAATAGGCTAGATCTTAGTGACATCATTTATTGGATTGTCTGAGCAACGATATTTAATCAATAGTTGCTTCTCTCTAAAAAGCGAAAGGGGTGCCCAACCCTATTTTATGAAAAGTGACGTCATCTAAACGACCGTGGCAGTTGGACCGGAATGACGAAAGGGTTGATTCGGTCAAGTCATGGAGCGGGAGAAACTTTTTATTCCCCGAGTTTTAAAAAAACGCGAGTAATGAAAATGAATAAATAAAAGGAGAATTGAAACCAAAGTTTGAGCCGTTCGTAAATTGGGTTTTTGTCTATACTCCAATCTACGTTGAAAAGCGAATGATAACGGTTGTTATCAGAAATGTCTCTCGTTTGTCATCGTCACCGCTTTGTTGCCATTCTCGGGAAACCACTGACGAATCGCTTTTATTTAAACAATTTCTTTTCTAAACTTGAATTTTTTTTTTATGTTATCCCATCTTTCAAAAAAGATGTTGAAATTACGCTTTCACAAAGCATTTTTATTATTTTCCCATTCCCCACTTGACGTTACCTCGAGCCTTTTTTCCCCTTAAAAGAAGGATAAAAAAAAATCGTTGGCATTATGTGGAAAGTCTGTAAAAAGGAGAAATTAAGTTAAACCAGGATCGAGATTTTATAAAGTGGTTGTATTGTTGGTTTATTTCAAGGGATTTCCAGAATTCTTGTTTACACGACCTCATTTGCTCTTTTCTCTAGAATTTCTTCAAATTTACTCTTAAAATGTTTGTTCTTTTAAATCTTTTTAAAAATTTTTTGTCTTTTAAACGTCATGAAATGGAACTTGGCCATTCAAGTTAATGAGGAGGCTAATGGCCTGTGTGATCTACTAGGAAACTTTGAATCTTCTCGAACTCTAATTGAAAGCATGATAATATACATACCTGATTTACTCAAAATGGTTTTGACCTCTTCGTATTCATTAGCGTTGGAATACATAATATTCAATTAAAACTTTTGACTTTTGTACGGCTCCCTTGATCCCTAAAACTTTTTAACATGCCCCTTATTCATTTTAATAAAAAAGTTTAATTTTTATGAAATTTATTTTATTTTTCAACTCGAGTATCACTCGATGTATGACAAAGTTCATCTCGCTCGAGGCAATTTTGTTGTTATCGAAATAATTAATACGGGAGGCTTTGCCGGGCATTGATCACCCTTGGAGATTGTCTTGCTCCGTGAAGGAGGAATAATGGAACTATGTATAATCAAGTTAGGAGAAACTTTGGGATTCAGGGGACAGTATCAAGAAGCTTTCATCAAAAGGGCAATTAATACTTCCTATATGTTCGAAATAAGCAACTAATATTACAATTAATAAAATATAAACTAATTTCTATTTTAGTTGAAAAAATGTGGTATGGAGTAGGAAACCCTTTAACTCAAACTTGACCAAATATTTTGGGCTACATAGACCTCTCCACAACCAAAAAATATCCCCTCCTAACTCCTCCCGGCATCCTCACGTTGCTCATCTCAAAATGTCCCCCACGTCTGCCACATCACTGCCCCTTCCATCAGATCCCCACCATCAAACATCCACCCAATTAGCGAAAAACATACCTCCCCCAACCTTCCACTACATCCACCTACCTCCACTCCATTTTCTGCGGCTTCTCCCCAGCTCCCCCCTCCTGTATATAGCCAGACTCAATATTACAATAACTTTCTTTTTGAGTAAGTTAAAAAAAGAAGCATAAATTATGAGGTCCTCTAAAAATTTTGACTCACTTTAATCTTCTGTTTAAAATAGGGAGGCAATTTGTCATTTCGAACATTTTAATTTAAGCGATCGTTCTTTTCACCTGACTCAGATTACGCTTTAGAGTGATTTTAATGAGAAATTTAATACTTGACGCAATATTCAATATAATTCCAGAGTTTAATTTAAATTCGGGTCTTTACAAATAAACTGGGAGGGGCATTTCCTTTGCATGCTCACTCATGAGTTAATATGTCAATCATTTTTTTATTTCCGTTTCACCAGTTGAAAATATAATAAAAAAAATTGTTGTTTAAAAAATTAAATGACCGCAAACTTTGAAGCCAACTGGGTCGTAAAAGAATGCTTGGAAGGTTTCATACAGCGATTGGGACAGGCGTGGTAGAATGGTGGATATCTCGTAAGGTTGTTAATTACGATATTGGATGTGTGCCAGTAGGTCTTCCCGAGAATGCCCTATGTTCAACTCTGGTTCTTACACCCTCTAACAACCCCATTCCCGACCGTTCCTTCACATCGTCCCCCCCGACCTCCCCTCGCCAAGGTCAACTAAACCAGTGCCAAACACACTCCCGTATGATGAACGGCACTGCCATCATCGAAATGGGGTATTATTGTTAGGCTATTTTGGAAAATAAATATATTTTATGGTGTTTTCCACTTTTTTCTTATATTCTACTTCTAATACACCCATTAAGGTTTAATTTAAAGGAAATCTTGTTTTACTGCACTTTTGGTGCAGGAGAAAATTAGAATCTAATGAGAGGATTTGGTCTAGTAGTGCTTATAAATCCGATTTAAACCAGACAAATATGGAAGCCTTTTATCCCAAACTGGCCATTGAAAATGAGTTATTATGACGAGTTGAACCACGTATCAGCTTATTAGAATGTGAAATTCCCATATCTGATATCCTTCGGAATTTGCTCAAATCGTTTAGGTTTGAATTCTCCTTAATTTGGAAACCTCGAACGTTCAAGGGTCTAATTAGAGAGACACACAATCCTACGTCCGGGTTTCGATCGAGTTGATTTGATCGATATTCCACGCAATCAGCGACAGTCCCCTTCATTAATGTCGAACCAAAATGGCACATACGATGATCGATTTAGCTCTTAATACACATAATTTATCACTCGAATCGATTTCGGAATGGAAGAAAAAAAAAACTAATTAGAAAAAAAAGTTTTACGAGAGTGTACAATGGGTTACCCTGCGGGTTTTTGTAGGGCACTGAAGTCCGGGGAAAAATGAACTGCAAACAAAGGGATCCGAGAGTAAAGTCTTTGTTAAAGTGAGGCTAATGATGCTGGAGCCGCTTTTCTAGTTTAATCTTTACGACGTTCTTTCAATCCGGAATGTACATACAGCGAGGTTTAAACAAATTAAGACTCCTGTTTATCTTGACCCATCAAATCTGCGTTTGACGGTAATGAAGGGCTGACATGGGCGTATTTATGGCCGTGTCATTCCCATATCTCGTTTTTTATAGGGAATTCCTCTCAATCAAAATAGGGTGATATTTGGATTTCGAGAATGTTCTTGGAGAAAGGACTGGGATTAGGGTTCTCACCCAAGGGCACCATTTGGCTCTTGGATTTACACCTCCGACGCGGCCCTTTACTAAGTCAGCTTGCCCTAAACCCACAGAATATCTTTTCCTTTTCTTCCAACTCGATAAAAACTTTATAACAACCCAAATCAAATGACCAACAAAGTGGCCTTTATTGATAAAAAAAATGATGGTAAACTGACTAAAAGTGTGAAAAGAAAGCCTGAAAGGGCGTTAACAGTCCATTAGTTTACTCGTGGGAAACCGCCTAGATGAAGAGAGGTTTTAACCCGTAATGTCGCTCATTCTTCAAGAGGACCCCTTTTTCCAGGTTTATATCAGGGCCAGTTTATCTTACTCTAACCGTGGTTTAACACGTCCCCGTGTAAAAACCCAGCCTAAAAACCCTCCAAGATCAGATAGTCCAAATTACACAAGCAATTTCCCATCTTTTTTCAACCCTCCTATTAGATAAAATATTTAATAAAAATTTTTTTGTTTTTAAATTGCTATTAAAAGATTTATATGTAGAATATAGACAATGAGAATGGGTTAAAATTCATCATCATATGTGCTTTAAGTAAATGGGGCAGGACAAAAGGGGCGGCTATCGCCGCCTCCGGGGGCTTTTCACCACTCGATTTATTACCACACCCCTCTCCATTCAGACATGAAACTGAAATCTGGAAGCCCCTAAAAAAAGGGAAAAGTGAACGAAATAAAGAAAGTGACCTAAGCGAATTTTTGCATCGACCCTGTTTAAATTGAGGCCACTTGTAAAGTCCCATCTCTTTGCCATTTTAAAAAGTCATAATTCCAGACGATACTAAAGTGGGTGAAGTGCATTTGACATTAAAAACTGTTGTTCAAAATGAGCTTTCAGGGTTTCATTGTCCTTGTACACTCATTTCTTTACTATTTGTAACGTTAATTGATTACAAGCTTTATTTAGCCGATTTCAATAGTGGCAAAATGCGTGTTCTGCGACACTAAAAAAGCTCCCTGAGGGCACTGGATAGATCACTAGTGGAGAGGGGGCAGGTTAATGACTAGGCTCTTGTTCAGGCGTGTTTTCCTCCACTTAGCAAGCCAACATCTACGCTACACGACCGCAGACAGATCGCCGACCTAATTCCTTTAATGTCGCATCGGGATTAGATTAATTCCTACAAATGTTCCACACAAATCGAGCAAATAAAATTTACCTATAATGGCCACTTTTTATTTATTGTATTTTTCCTCTAAAAGTTTTCCTCGAATCTCCATTTTTCCATACACGTCGCAAACTTTATCGCATCAATCATGTCAACGCATTGAATAAAATGACAATTTTGAAAAAATTCCATTGACGAGAACTTAGGTGGAGAATAAATCAATCGACCCTTACAATGATGTATACACGTTAATTATTTGGAACTAACAATATATTGTTTTAGGTTTACAACATTATCTTCCATTGAATACGGAAGCCTTTTGTCCTTTTGTCTCTAAATGCCTTTCTCTCGCACCACTAGATGTTTGCTCATCCGTTTACAAATTTAAACGTCTTATCTTCAAGACATATAAAATAATATAAATTATCGGGATACATCGCTTTTTCCCGAAATCACCTACATTTCTTGGAATTATTTGTATGCATCTTTTTAGAAAAGGTTCATTTTGTAATAAATTCTTAAATGTTTGGATTGCAACCTTAAGGCAGCTTGAAATAGGACCTGAAGTACAAAACCCTTGGGTAGTAACGCGAGTAAATGCCTAGTAACATAGCTTTGTTGATAAAAGGGTTATTAACCATCGCATATTATAATAAACCTTTGGGAGCAAGTTAAGGTAGCAGTTAAGCTATCCCCTCAGCTAAAATTATACTCCATTATTTTATCGAGTTACTCCTCAGACGTTAATGTTCAACTACAGACATTAACCTGGTTTTCTCGTTTGATGGAATGTCTTATTTTTATAATATTAGATTGAAATAATGAGGAAGGGAGGGTGAGATTTATTAGGATTTTATACGGAGTCATATTTAAATAGGGATCGTTAGCATTCTCTATGACCGCTGTATATTTGTCTTTCCTTTCTATTCTCCGCCCTTTTTCGCTCCACTATTATTCTGACAGATAATTCATCGTCTGATTCTTTTTCTCGAGTTGTCTGCTGGGGTCTTTTTCTTTTTGAGGTTGGGGAGGGGGAAGTAAATCATGTTCGCACGCCTTCTTTTCCTTCAGCATTAAAGCCGGGAAGAATCCGTTTTTTGTCGGCGCTATTTTCTCTGGAAGCCTCACAACGAAATGACAGACTCCGGGAGCATTATCTCCGCATAAAGATCTAAATCTTGTGACGTCAGAATGATCTATGATGCGGTTTCCCTCAACGGAAATGTTTAATTGTTTCATATTTTAGTTTATCGATTAACCTACGACCTCAATGTTTTAAAATAGCATTTAAATAATATTTTTGATCCTGAAAGAACTTTTGTGCTCAAACAAAAGTGTAAACACCTTTCAATTCTTTAATCGTCTCGCTTTTTTATTCTTGTTTTTAGTCTTGAAAGCAGTGATTAAAGATTTTTTAGTGCCTTTTTGTTCTTTTTTTCCTCTTATTTCTTACCTTTTTTTTTAAAGAACAAATTGCTCTTAGAACCACCAGGCTCTTATTGAAAGACTTCAAATTGAAGCCATTGATCAAAACGTGGCCATTTGTCATGCCACCTTTTCTGTCTTCTTTTTATGACGGATATAAATGAAGTTTTTGACTCAAAGCGAAAATTTTATTTTATCCACCCCTCTTAACCCCTTCAATGGATCCTTTATAGTAGGTTTAAGCGATTTCGTTAAAACCTTTCACCTATTCAAAATTTTCGACCTCGAAAGTCCTTCCAATAGCTTTCAAGTGAAATCAAAAGATTTTAAGTTTTATGTTGAAAGTTACAAAAACTTTTTTTTTTTATTCTTGTATAATATGGATTAAATTATCCATTCCGACGAAAATGTAGCCCACATTAAGCACATTAAGCGTTGCAACCAATTCAGCTAATGGAGTGGTAAATTAGTAATAACGTACTAGGGGTTAACGTGATAAACATGTAAAAAAGCATAAATTACTTGTTGGCCAGTGACACCTGGAAATCCTATCTTCAATAATGAAGTTGTTTATCGTGTGTAATGTGCTAGAAAAAGGAATGAATAAGGGTGTAAAAAAGGGAGCGAAATTGTATAAGGGATGCTTTGAATTTCCGCCTAAACTGTCTGGGACGGTGTTATCCGATTCAGGGGCAGGCAAATCACCTTTTTTTCTGCTTCAAAGATATTCAGACATATTGAGAAAAAATTTATTTTCCCTACATAAACACGTTTCGCCATTGTTTATGTCATATTGTTTTATGGGGGTGAAAATGAAACAAAAAAAATAAAAAGAGCCTTAAATAAAACAATTGGAAACATATCTTGGCATTTATTTCTTCTTTTTAGTACTATTAAAAAAGAATTATTATATTGTCTGGAGGTAAAAATTTTATGGGGTAAAGGGCGTGAGATGTATACCCCATGAAAACGCCTTTAAAAGTTAATGAGAGGCTGAGAAGACTTTCACGGTGAATTTACTCGAATTTTCTCGCAGTTCCGGATGGGTGTAACCGGTTTACTCGACCTTCTTAAGGATAAAAGATTTAGGCGGCGTCTAAGTTGTTGCTACAAGTGCCCTTTTCCCCTCCGATTTAGTAGAGCTAGACATATTGCCTTGAAAATGGAGGGTGTAAAAACCTCGTTGTAAACACTCGACTCGCTTCTATTTCGGCTTTGGAAAAAAGGGAGGCGTCTGTAATTGTTTCTTTTTCCCCGCAAATGCTTTCTGAGGTTATTTACATCCTTTTTTTCAAATAATTCACTGCCTTCTTGTTATTAAAGAACTAGAAAATGGAACAGCCAAAACTGGAAAGTCGTAGGCATTGATGCACCCCTGAAAAGCCAAGCAAAAGCCTAGAAATTTTATAAACGGTTATACCTTATACAACCTCCCAACCAGGGTTGCCAAATTGGGCCTTACAAAAGTAGCCCAATTTGCGATCAATCGTCCAAACTGGCAACACTGTGAAAAACCCAACTTTGACATATGACAGGATGGCTAGATTGGGGACTTACAAAAGTAGCTCAATTTGCGATAAATTGCCCAAACTGGCAGCACTGTAGAAAGCCCAACTTTGTAAGATAACAGGCAGTTGCCAGATTGCGACGCCATCATATCAAAGTCAGTTCCCCAATCTCATGCCCAATTTGCGATAGATCGCCCAAACTGCCAAAACTGTCAAAAGCCCAACTTTGTCAGATGATAGGTTGGCCAGATTGGGGCCCAACGAAAGTAGCTTAATTTGAGATAAATTGCCCAAACTGGCATAACTGTCAAAAGCCCAACTTTGTCAGATGACAGGGTTGGCCAGATTAGGCCCCAAAAAAGTAGCCCCATTTGCGATAAATCACCAAACTGACACAATGTCAAAAGCACAACTTGGTCAGATGACAGGGTTCCCAGATTGGGTCTTACAAAAGTAGCGATAACATTGGAAATGATTTTTATGAAAATGTTACTGATCGTTATGAAAAATTACCTGTTTACGTTTTTAAAAGGAGATTTGTACGGTATCCCTTTAGGGTGAATGGACGGGGGATCCGTCTACTGGAGGAAGGTAGGGCAATCTTTCAGCGGATTATCCTTACCGTACACACAGCTTTTGGCATTGAACCAACAGCGATATCTCATCGATAAAGTATAACAAGCTCGACCCTAAAGATTTTTTGTTCCTTATTCCCAAGAGTAGCCCCGGGATAGCGTAGTAAAAAATGATTCAGAATTCCAAAAATAAAAATGCTTATAAAAATATTATTATCTGATAGTTTTAGAATATCCTAAGCAGAGATTTGCGGTCGGAGAGTTTCATCACGGTGAGAAAATTGATAGGGTGAGCCCGTTGAAGCTTATGCTTGAACCAGCTTTCGGGCCTTGTTCGCTCGGAGACAAAAGCCGCCACTCAACCTGTTGAATCTTCTATCAATCCTCATCCTAAAACCAGTTCGGATTCCAAAAATAACCGACTTTTTATCAAAACAAACTAAACTTTTTAAATTTTGCAACTACATACCAAAAATGCAAATAGCTACCATTTTTAAGCAGAAACTCACCAGATTCTCTGATATTTAAATTGCTCTGTTTGAATCTTCTTCTGGTTTTAAGTGGTTCCGAAAATAGACTCCCGGAACTTTGCAATCTGGGTTTGGGATTGATTTCAAAAGCGAAAATTGGAAAATTGAAACGGCCCAGAGGGACCCGTAAAGCCATTATTTCACTCCAATGGTATCCAAATTGCTTTCAATTAAACAATATAAAGCCAATTCTAGGTGCTTTCGATTTAATTTAAATGCGCGAAACAGGATATACTGACACGCTTGAAACACAAAGGAACTCTTTATTATATCATGTTATAGGTTCAGTAATTACTGATTATCCCTTAAAAGGTTCAGAGACAAAATTAGAGTATGAGTGGACCATCAACCCTTGCGTTTTCTCAGCTCCCTTTGGTCCGATCGACTTGAAATTTTCAGGGCTTTTTTTGATCATATAATAGAAGATTTGTGTCTTTCAAGTCATATGGTGCTGAGAAAACGTGATTTCCGTTTTGGGTTGAGGGTCCACTCATACTTCATCTCTGAATACCGCCCTTAGTGTTATAAACCTGGCTATGGGGGCATTTAAATGAAACCGAAAGCACCTAGAATTGGCTTTATTTTGTTTAATTGAAAGCAACCTTTATATTTTATTAAAATTAGAAAATTTTTTTTTACTTCATAATTTTGAAAAAGGCTATAACAATTTTTGTATAATCCTTAAAATCGGCTTTTCTTTCTTGTCTAAAGAGATAATCAAGAAATTGTAAGTTACCTAATCCGGGCTTCTTCCCTTTTCATTTTTAAGCCAGCGGTTATTAAAAATTAAGTCGGGATTAATGCTCGGAACCTTTGTAATCGAGACGGGGCAAAGTAAAAAAAAAATAATTAAGACGAAAATTTATTTTAAAGAAAATAAAAAGGCGTTCCGATAATAAAATATTTAGGGAATTAAAGTTGGGGGTGGAAAGAAGGTAAATTCGGGATGAACATTTCGAATTCTATTGGTTCCGCTCTATTCTCCGTGAGGGTCGCAATCTACGAAACTCCGAGGAATTAAATTGAGTTCTTGAATTCATTTAATTTCCAAGGGACCATTGATTGTCAACCATCACACGTACAAGGAAAAGCAATCTGCCATCAGCCATCACCTCTAATAAGTCGATAATCAATTTTTTTTTCTTTGTTTCAGGCGTTATATCTGGAGTTATGCGTAAGTCAAATTATCACCTTTTTTTCATCATGACCACATTAGTAAGATTAATGGCATTACGGTGATTCAATTATACCATCATTATTCAAGTCGTTAGCTAAATCGAAACCGATTATAACGTAGAAAATTCAAAACTCATTAAACGTAATCCAATTATAATTTTGGGATCATCTTTTTTTTTAAATATACACGAATTTATTCCGAGTGTGTAAAACTGTGAGATAGAAACCAACATCTTGAAAACGTTTTTGAAAAATTTCAGAAATGTTTGATGTGTTTAATCAATGATAACGCTCTTGAACGTTTTAATTAAAAAAACATCCCCTTTTTCCACAGACGATAAATAACGTAAGGGGGTTTTCGAGAGGAAGGCTATCGTGGATTAATTGACGCCCATCCGAAGTCTATTCATCAGCCTTTCCAAACAGGTGGACCTAAATCAGCTTCGGTTTCGTGTTTTTCCCGTCAGCCTCTAAAAAACAATGGTCCAGGTGTGATAGGGGTCCAGGCGAGGAAAAGAGGCCTTCATTGTGCCTTTTCGGACAAAGAGAAAAGGCGCCTTTTAATTAATTTAGCTACTCCGGCTCATTAAATTCACCACTTTGAAACCAAATGTAAGAACTGGATCCTAATTATCGAATACTCTTTTCTTCGATTAAACCAACCGTGGTCTATTTTTAAAACTAAAAGCATTACTAACTGAATTAGACACCCTTCAAAACTCTGTTTAAAAATAGTCGAAAATTGCCCTTTTATTCGAAAATAGAAAGCCAATAGGGGACCTCTGGGTTCACTCAAGCGAAGATCTACACGTGATAACTACAGGTGTAAAACACGTGCTGGAAGTGGCATATGGCTTTGAGTGTTAAGATGACACCACCATCCAGGTGACACCGGAACTACTATAATAACAACGTCATGATAAACTAACACTTCTCCAAATGAAATGAAAACAGACCTAAATTGGTTTTACTTTTCAAACCCCCTAAAAAAGCGTATGTCTTTATATTTGACAGTAGGTAATGCATTTTAATTTTTTTCACCATCTAAAGCATACACTTTTTTATCGGATAGGGGCAAGTTTCTACAACTTTTATGTCAGTATTTCTTATGGACTGTTTTCCCTTACTGTAGCGCTCTGGTGGCGCCTTTCTTAACCATAAAAGAAAAGAGACAAACCTTAAATCCTTGAGCACATTCTGACAAATTGGGACAAAATGGTCAAAGAGTTTTTCTCCTAAAAAATTGATGAATTGTAAGGGAAGAAAGTAATGCTGGAAATCGAGGGAAGGTATAAAAATTTATATGATCATGGTGAAGTATAATAAAGGTCAAGAGGCACGGAAACCGACCCTACACATAATCTACCATCTACAACATCATTTTAACCAACCCTTGTTTGACCGCAACGCTCCGAGGGTTTTATTAAAGTCCTAATCACCTACTATTAACCCCTGGCTTTTATTTATTCAAACTCTGCATCCTTTTTAATTTTTGCCGACAAAATATAAAGGATGAGATTTATTTTTATCTCAAAGTATCTACGAGTCTCAGGTGGCAATTTTTTTTTTCTCTCGCCCCCTTATCGTCCTTCTTTTCCCTCTTCTTACCCCTATTCTTAGCTACTCCACTTTGGAAAAAGCTGTAAATAATTCATTAACTCATTTGGAATTCATTCTGCGCCGCGTTTTATTCTACATACGCCCGGAGGCACATTTGTGAAGTTTACTTTTTATCTACATTCACATTCAATATACGGTAAATGCCATTTGTAACGTTACTCTTTTTGGCAATTTTATTTATGCATTATGCATTTTCGAAAATTAAAATAAATTTTTTTTTGTGTGTTTTGAGAATAATAATTATACTTGTTGAATACTTGATATCAGCGGTCCATTGTTCCTGTTAATTCGCCCTTTATCACGGGGCGACTACTGTCCGGAGATAACGCTATTTATTGAGCGCCCTCTTCCGAGGCGGGCTTAATTTAATTAGTCGACTTCTAACTGTTATTACAACGATCTCGACTATCTCTTGCTTTTGGCTCCAAGTACCTACGTGACCCTAAACCAAGTGGAACTTTCTGATAAAAATAAATCTATTGTAGAAAAAATTCTGTAATTGATGAACTTTCTCAACAATTGGGGCTCTACAGACTTCACCTATCTCCTCTCCTCAACCTCACCTTAAATTTACACCTCCTCACTCCTCTATCCACTTTGACCAACTCTCCCATCACTTTCCCAGCTGTCGACTATGTAATCACCCCCGAAAAATAGTCACTAAAAAGATGATCATGAAACTTTTTTTTCCATAAAAGGCCAGTCTCTTTAATAGCTGACTCGATTAAGTGATACGATCTAATTATATCTTAATTGGAGGTTTAAAAAATCAACAATAATTTAGTAAAGTGATCACGGCATGATGGCTGATGACTGTCATATGGCATTGTGACAATTATCTCCAATTGTCTACTCCAATTGGAATGAAGTAATTAAATTAAATTAATAAAAAAAGTTGAATGAGAAAAACAAAACCCCCCAAGACGTGCATTAAGAAAATTGCAAAACAGCCACTGTCTCCCGGTGTTTGACTGAGAAGATACGAAAAAGGATTGGTCCCGGCGCCGAGGAAAAAAAGGAATGAAAAGGGGATTTGTGAGATGCGATTATTACAGAAAAAAAGTCTTCATTTTTTCTCTCATGTATGGAAATTGAGAATTTTCTCCGTTTTCGTTAGGCATTTATGACTTCAATTTAGTTTCAAATTGAATTTTTTTCCTCATAATATCGTCCCTCTGAGAAAATGTGTTTTATGTTTAAAACTTGTGTTTAAAATTCCGACTGGTTATAATTTATAAGAAATTATGAAGATGAAAGGAAGCTCGTGAGGTGTATGAGATGCTCTTTAACTTTCCCCTCCTCTCGAAAATCTAACGATGGCTTAAGTGGAGCCGGATTGGATTAAGGAAACCGAGAAAAGTTTTACTCTCACTTGGATCCGAGAAGTAGTTTAGAAGGCGAATGTAATTTCGTTACGAGTTTGTTGAAAACTAAAGAACCTTTGCAGGGTCAGCAAAAGATGTCTCTTCAACTGGAGACTCATCAAAGATTCAAAAATGAATAAAACGTTTTATGAATGAGCCAGGGGGAAAAAAGATGAAAGTCACAAAGTTCGGCAATTTTGAGATATTTGCGCTATCTAGAGGCTATAAAGGAGTACTATCATATGGTAGAACAACTAGTGAGGAAAAAGATGAAAGTGACCAAACCATTAATTATTTTCCCCTAACCCCGAATCTTTTCATGCACATTTTGAACGATTTTCATCTTTCCCTCCCTTGTTGTTCTACCAGATGATACTTGATAGTACTCCTTCATAGGCCCTAGATAGCGCTAATATCTCAAAATCGACGAAAAAGTGACTTTCTTTTTTTCCCCCTCTGGCCCTTCACTTTGTTTTTATTTTTTCTCGAAATCACTTTTTGATAACTTTCATCTTTTTTTTTCTCCCTGGAACTTAAACTAATTTTCCTTGGTAAGCTTTAAAGATGGTATTGATTAAGTAAAATTTTATTTTTAAACAGGATTAACACCTTGACGTCTTTTGTACTTAACTTTTGATTATTATAAACTAACTTTTAATTGGGTTAACGTCTTTTTGTTTAATTAAAACTTTATTTCTTTGCTTTTAAGTTAAATTTTGTTGATTTTTAAAGGTATAATGATGCCAAAAGTATTATTGACGGTTTTTATATTCGTACATTATGCTGAAGTGGGGAAAATATAACAGAAATTGACGAAAAAATACATTCCTTATGGTTGGAATATATGCTGTGGGTTGTTAAGGGGTGGGAGTCGTAAATTCGAGAGGCCGTTTGGAAAAGGTAGAGCGCATACCGGCATAAATTTTAACCCCGGGGAGTTAGCCTTTTCCTGACTACAAAAAATATTCCTAGAGGAGCCAAAAAAGGCCCCCCCTTCTCTTCTTTTTTTGAATATTATTTTCGAGGTTGTGTACATTGAGCCGTTGAATGGGACAGCTTCAAAAACATCCTCAGGCAACGCCTTTTCAGACGACATGAAAGCACGTTTAACCCACTACCCCCCTCGTCCGACATCGGCGGAAAAAGGTTATGAAAAGTGGTTTCCTCAAAGGGATGAACGCCTTCTCTTGCATCTAGATCATGACTGCCTTTTCAGTACAAATTTTACCTTTGTTCCATTCTCCGGAACATTTTATAACAAAAAGTTTCAATGCAACATTTCAAAAAAGAGCTCCGTTATTATTTAAACGAAACCAAATTAAAGTGACAAAGACAGACTCAAATATACAAACTCTGAAATTTCAGAGTAAAAAAATAAAATTCATTTTTATGGACTTCCTTATTTTTTGCCATTGTGGCGAACGAATAAAAGAAATCTCGTTTTATATCTTTGCATTGAGTCGTAGGATAAATAGGTAAGTGAATTTATAATGGAATTTTAAACTTGGACTAACTTCTCTCGAATTTTAATTTGAGTCATAACTCTTCGGGAGTGGTTTTCAACGTTTCTTTCACCACTTATTAGTTATTAATTCGAAGAAAAGTGGTTTAAACCTCGGTTTTATGTTCAAAAACTCTTTTTTTCTTCGTCTTTTATTAATAGTGGGAGATTTAAATAGAAGGCCTACAGTGAATTCAGTTTTTTTAAAAAGAAAGATGGTTGGAATAAGAAAACTAGAAGAACCTAATGGTCAGGATGGAATTTTTTACCGCGAATTCCTTTAATGTTTGGATAAGGCAATTTATTGTTATTTAGGCGACTTTTGCAAAAACAAAAACTTTTTTTTTTGCAACCCTGCAATTCCAGAGAGTTGGGTTTTTGACAGTGTTGCCATTTTTGGCAATTTATCGCAAATTGAGCTACTTTTTTGGGGCCAAACCTGGAAACCCTGCAATCCTCTAAGTTTGGTATTTTAACCACGTTGCCAGTTTGGGCGATTTATCGCAGATTGGACTACTGGGATGGTACCCATCTCTAACCATCCCTAACCAGGCTAATCTGGCAACCCTGTAATGGACTTCTAACACTGTTGCCAGTTTGGGTTCTTAACGCAAATTGGGCTCCTATTTTGGGGCTACTTTTTTGGGGCCTAATCTGGCAGTCCTGCCTACAAGTTTGGTCTTTTAACCATATTGCCAGTTTGGGCGATTTATCGCAAATTGGGCTACTTTTTTGGGGACAAAATCTGGCGACCTTGCCATTCTACATGTTTGGTCTTTTAATCATGTTGCAAGTTTGGGCGATTTATTGCAAATTGTGCTACTCTTTTGGGGCCAAATCTGGCAACCCTGCAGTCCTAAAAGTCTGGGCTTCAAACAGTGTTGCCAGTTTAGGCAATTTATCGCAAATTGGGCTACTTTTTTGGGGCCCAATCTGGCCACCCTGCAATCCTACAAGTCTGGGGTTTGGACAGTATTGCCATTTCGAGAAATTTATCGCAAATTGGGCTACTTTTTTGGGGCCAAATCTGGCAACCCCGCAATCCTACAAATCTGGATTTCTAGCAATGTAGCCAGTTTGGGAGATTTATTGCAAATTGGGCTACTTTTTTTTTAGCTAACTCTGGCAACCCTGCAATCCCATTTGGGCTTTTGGCTTCTTTTTTTTTACAAACTGGGGCCAAATTGGGCTATAAATTTCAATTTTCTCCAAAAGTGTGACCAATCACCACTTTAGTCCTTTAAGCTTGGCCAGATTTAGATGTTAATTGCAAATTATATTTTCCAACTTATCTAACTAAGTATTTCATCAAAGCACAGATTTATTGTAATTTTCATTAATTCATGTTTTAACCTAAATAAAGAATCGTTATTTATCCATTATAAAGTTTATGTGCAACATTTTCCCCGGAAATAAATCCGGATAAACGACCCAACGGATACGGTTTGGCTGCATCTGCGGGATGTTTAAAAATTCTTTTTTTAACGAACCGAAATAACGAATATCTATTTTTTTTTAAATTGTTACAAGTGCCTTCACTGAGAAAAATAACGTGGAAACGCGATTTTCCCTTTTAAGTTCCGGAATATCCGTCATTTAGTTGTTCGCCCCCATACATTTTCCCCAACTAAGCTCATTAAAACCCCTAACCGCAATACATGTGCAAATTTCAAACCGAGTTCAACCCCCCTTCCCACCATCTCCTGCTGGTGGGGGTGACAAAACTTTAGTTTTCGGTTGAAGGTTTGAGAGTAAGGAGAAAACTTTCGCCCACGAGAAATAACAGCGATATAAATCGTTCGGGAATTTTCACGCTTTTCGACGTCAACTCGAAAATTCATCTTAGATAATGTCACTTCTAATATTTTTTTTTATTTTCAGATATGCTGAGTGAATTCCAATGTCGACCTTAAAAAACGACTAATCAACATTTAAGGTAAACATTTTTATATCTCAAATTAATTAATGAATCCCATCAGACCCTTTTCCCAGATTATAATTATACACAGAGATGATGGAGGAATCTCAACTTCTCATGGCCGCGAATTCTGAAGCTTCCATTACCCTGATAAGTCTCCAAGTCCACTAGTTGAAAACTCGAGTCGAAATGTATGAAAATAAGAAAAGTTTCGAAATTGTGGCCAAATTTTTTTTTCCAGAATTAAATTTTTTCATTTTATATTCTAAAAAAGTTATATCGAATAGATGATTTCTTTTTTCAAAGCTTAAGAAAAGCTGACTTGGTTTTTTCCTAAGATAAGCAAGAAAAATCTAGGAATTTGCATCGCAAAGAGAGGGACGCCTTTTTTCCTCAAAGATAAATTTATTCAATGCAGTACGATTTTTTCCCTTCTCCCCTTTTGGTTTTTAAATCCACGTTTTTCAACATTTCCATATTTTTCCGAGACGTTTTCCTCTCGATATTTTAATCAGCAGATTTGGAAAAGTGGTGATCTATAAAATTTCGGAATATCGATTTCCTATGTTGGATTTAAACCGTGGGAACGAGTTTGAGTGCCGACCCGGGGCGGAGGGCGATAAACGTGGGTGAAGGGCAAAACTAACCCCCTCGCCTTCCTAAGAGCATTTTACCCCTTGTATATGTCCTCCATCAACACCCCCCTCACCTCCTTCCCAAATAAGTTCCGTCCAATAAGAAATGGACAAATTCTCAATACACGATGTACAAACTCAACAATGTCGTTCAAACGGAAACCTATTTTGTATCGAAATTGCGTTCTTTCCTGTCTCTTTCAGAAATATGATGTACGATTTATAGGGTGATTTTTCAAGGAGTTATAAAAGTTTTCTCCATGCACTGATTATATACGAAATCTGCTAAAATAGTTGAATTGTTCGGTTTAAAAAATCGAAATCCACATTTTTTAATTCCTTCTATATCCTCCGACTTATAAATCATCAGAAACTCACCTTCAGCAAAGAATTTATTATCCAAACTCTAATAAAGTTTGAGATTTATCTGGCCCCGTAATGAAACCGTAAAAGCGCATGTAGGGGCGTAAAGGGTTTTCATAAATCCTCCACGAACATATTTTAAAATGGGTGCTAGAAACCGCACCGATTAAAATTATCGATTAGGAAAAAAAATGTTTGGGGAAAAATTGTTTTTCTATTTTGTGGGTTATTAAATCCCTCTTGAAGCCATTGTTGGGCCCCAGACATAATTCAGAGTAAGGCCACAATAGCCGAGGGCCATGTAAACCGATATTGGTTTAATAAAAATCTACGATATTTGAACCGAAATAAACCCTCATAGTAGAAAAAATATATATTGCTGAATTTTTCCAATGGGAGTTGTTGTAAAAGAAAGAAAGAAAATTAAATTAATATAGTTTAGAGTTAATTGGTACATTTAAAAGGTTTTAGGGGAAAGATTAGTTGTTAAGTACCTTTCTAATTTAATAAGAAATCCTAGAAAATTAAGAGTGGAAAAAAAACTTTTATCGAACATTCCCATCTTAACCTGACTTTTTTTACTTTTTTCTTCCTAGTCTTGTTCAATATCAGAAATATCATTTTCTGAGATTTTACGCATTTGGAGCTCCTTAATGCGTGCCCATCTTCAGTCCAGTCAATCTACGCCCCAAAAGGACAAAAAAAAATTTTTTTCGCACCAATATCTCGAAAACAGTAGGTCGTAGGTGAAATAATTATAAGCACAAAATTAAAGATTATTAAATTTGCTACAATTTTGAACTAAATAAATTTTTTGTGGGACCTAACGTATCTGAGCTACGAAGCGACAAAAAAAAATGGAGTTTTCAATTTTGACCTCTAAAAGAGGAAAAACTTCAGTTTGTGATATTTCTAAAATTTTACTCTTAACTCAGAAACGTTTGCTCCTATAAAAAATGCCTCTTGCCACTCTCCCATGGAGTTGAAATAATAAAAACGTTATTGCTCATCCTTAAAAATAAATAAGAGCGATTCCGAAATTACGATGTGAAGTAAGAAAAGCACTTTCTAACGCCATTTTCGAATCGTTCGCGTTAAAAGCTTATACAAAATATAAAGCAAGTCTCCTTCATTCTTTATACTATGCAGGAAGTTTCGCCATGAAAAATACATCAAAAAAACTCCCATGAAGGAGAAAGAAAAGAAAGAAGATATAATAAAATGCCTTAAGTGGTACCGGGTTGTTTGTGGGGAGTTTTTGAGCTACTGCCTGGCGACTCGAAGCACTCAACACGGTTTTTAGCCTTCCTCTCCTAAATTTCTCCCGACCTAAAGGGACGATGCGTATAAAACATAAAAACCAACAATAAAACGCGGAAAATAAAATTTCATGCACAACGTTTTTTGCTGAATATCAAAATTAACCTTAAAGTTTGAGAATCGTGCTAAAATGGTTTTTCTTCTATCAAATTCAAATGTCTTAATGAAATTATGACACGAAAGTTGAAAAGTCACGATAAGAAAAGGATTTTCTCGAGGGACTCTCAGGTTATCTTGTACCCTTAGGGTATTTTATAGGGCCCTGATAATGCACGTACGTTTACAAGGAAATTAAAATGCTAATGTACTCTCCGAGGAACATAAATATGTTTGAATGTGAAAGATCTTTTAGGCGAAAGTAATGCGATAAATCATATTGCGCTTGATTTTAGAAGGAAATTAAACTTTTTATCGTTCCTTTTGTGATAGTAGCATAAGTATTCGTAATAAGGTGCTTCTGACATTAATACGTTTTTGATGGCTTTTCGTGTTATTTCGCTTTAAACGAGATTTTAAAAGAAAAACCGTTTAAAGAATATCGATCTTTTGAATTGAAATTATTAAATGGGAATATTAGCGGTTTATTACTGGGTGCGTTTAAAGTTGCCTCTGGCGGGGTCCTAAACGACCGCATACGGCCTGCGGTCGACTTGTTGAAAAGCGTCCGACTTAGAATTTCGACGGCAATTAGTCGGCCCTTGCATTGTTTCGCAAATTGTCCGGGCCTCGTAATATAATTTAGGACAATGCGAGGGAGGGTTGAGTTTCCCTCTCGTTATTTATTTTAGAGTGTAAATATTTATTTAGCTCGTGAAAGGGAAAGAGGAGGCTAATCTGCATATTCGCACCTCAACGGAGACCCCCCCCCGTCAGATTTTAACATCCTCCTAACTTCCAAACGTCATTGAACTCCGTAATCGTTAACAGACTTTTAATTAGTTATCAAAGTTAGTAAGATACAAACTTAAATAGGCTGATTCCTAGTTAATGATCTTATAAAGTAAACATTAAGAACTTTGGCTATTTCAATTAAGGAGGCCGAGCGTGTTAAATCCGAAATATTTCGCGACCCAACGCTTGTCATGGTCGGTCATCGATTTCAGGTACTCTCACAAATCAAATGGAAAAAATGATTTCTCATAGAGTCCCGCGGCAGCAGGACTAAAGAGGTAGATTTCTTTCAGATGGTTAGATCTAGAACTTTCTATAATTCGAAGAAAAAAAAAATCATCTGTTTCCCGGTAAAAATTTAAAATTTTTTTTCAAACATAGATTCAACTCTATTGCACCCAGCTGATCCAAACCAACTTTAAATCTTACTTAGGCACCCCCATAACATCACTTCAAAGTTTGAAAGCGATTGGATGAACGGTTTGCGAGATTCGCAGGTTAGGCCCTAAGTAAAGTACCAAAACCGCTGGTCCGATTTCAGCCGTTAACGAACTCATAAATTCTATTAGTTTAAAAGCCCTAAATACTGAATTTCATGGTCGTCATGTAAAAATTACTCAAGTTATCGTGCGAATATATACATATATACATATATACATACATATATATATATATAAACTTTTGAGTGAGGGTGGTTTGGGGTCCAGGGGGTCTGAAATGAAAACCTATCACAAAAATTTTTGAATCTGCGACTACTGCCCCCCATTGCAATAGGTTAGATTTTCTGAAAGAAATCTACCTAGCCTCGAGGCAGCCTCGAGAAGCAGCGGATTTCCTCCGGAAAGGCCTTCCCTAAGCCTATCTTTGATGACCTGGTTATTCGCCACAGTAAAATAATGAAATGGGTCTCTGAGCCCGGAGCCTCCATCGCACGACCACAATAGCAATAGATTTCTCAGTTCATGAGCAGCCCCTGCTCCTATGATCAATTTCGACCATCTCCTGCTGTATTTTCTGAGATCACGAAGTTCTATTTAATTCCCTCAGGAGAGTCTCAGAACCGCTTAGGCGATCTCCAACTGTCTTCTACTATGGTCCTCGGGCATAATATATTTTCCAACCATCTCAAACTTTCCGTATCGAAGAAATCACGAAATCCATTTAGGCCACTTAGACGTGGGTCCAGAACATCTTCGTGATTTGAACCGTTCTTAATACGGGTCTGCGGATCATCAGACCTTCCCATCACGATTTTCAACCATCTCAAACATTAAGGTTACAAGAAAATCACGAAATTCCATTTAGGCCCTCTAGAGAAGTCCCCAGAACCGATTTTGAGATTTAGACTGCTATTAACTATGATCCTCGGCCCTAGGACCTCCCGTCACGATTTTCAACCATCTCAAACCTTTAGGTTCCGAGAGAATCACGAAAATGCCCTATTATGCCCTAAGCGAAGTACCAGAACCGCTTGCTCGATTCAAGCCATTTTCAATAGGGTTTCCTTCTCAATTTTTTTAGGCCCTAAATACAGAGTTTCATCTACCTCATGCCAAAATTGCTCCAGTTATACGATGAACATGTACATATATAAATAAATAAATATAAAACAATATTTTTGAACACTTTTTTAGCGAGAAGAGCGGAAAACAAAAGAAAAACTCACAAGTTGTTGCGACTGATATTTCGGCTTCTTGCCTTCTTCGGAGTCTGTAGGGACAACCACTACAGACTCCCGAAGAAGGCAAGAAGCCGAAATATCAGTGCGCAACAACTTGTGAGTTTTTCTTTTGTTTTCCCGCTCTTTCGCTTAAAAAAGTGTTCAAAATATTGTTTATTAAGACCTTAGGGTCATTCGTTTCCGAAAAAATTTATAAATAAATAAATATATATATATATAAACCTGAAAGGAACCCCCTATATTTTTGTGATCCCCAGAGCTTCCTGATCACGAGATATATAAGCCTCTAGCCTGGGAGCCTCCGTGACGACCACCTCAATAGCCTACTTTCCTACGGAAATCCGCTATCCCCAAAATTTGCAATTTTTAGACAAAAATTTTATGTAGACTTTGGAAAATATGTATTAGGGAGATGTAGTGTGGTGGGGGAAGGTTGGGGGTGCAGCATGTGGTGGACAATTGTGTAAAACAAGGATTTTAATGAAGTCTCTTTGTGGATAAATCCTATTGGACACAGTATATGATATAGAAGTCAAGTCAGCCATAGATCAAGGTGGAAATTGTCAAAAGGAAAAGGGATGAAAAGTTTCTTTCTTTACCAATCAGTAGCAAAGGGGGTAAAGTGGGTCAAAAAACTTGAGTGCAGTTTTTCCAAGAAGGGGCAACTTAAAGATAAGTCGTGTTCTTTGAGAAAATACGAATGGAATCATGACCCACGATGATCAACAGACGTGTTTTTATTCGGTGAAATCTAAGGTGGGAATATTTCTTTGTGAAGGACAGTTATTGTGCGTCGGTTAAGTTTTAAGATGTAAGTTCCGGAATTAAGGTCGAGTTTCGTCAGAAGAAAACGTGGGCAAAACAAGGGGGGTGTATAAACAGGACCCGCGACAAAACTTGTCCTCGGTGCCAGCCCGCGAGCGCTAAGTTTTCCTCCCCTTGAGGCGTAATCTCCATCGCCCATTCCACCCTCTTAATCCTTTTCTTAGAAAACAGTTAATTTGTCCTCGTGCCTCCGAGATTTACGCGCGTAATACATTTCCTTCGCAGGTTTAGGACTCGCAGTTTAATCCTCGATTTCTAACAAACCCTTCCCCGACCCTCTTTCGCACATTCCACGGTGGGGCTTAACTCGCACCGTGAAATATTAGTTCGGGAAAATCCCTCTCACCACCTTGATTCCTTCTTTACCCGCTCTTTTCTCTAATGGCCTTTTATTTATTTCTTTTTCTTGCAAATCAGTCTGGATATAAAGTATAAAAAAGAAACTTCAAAATAATGAGAAAAACTCTGAAGATTTAAACAATGATATTCCTACAAACACTCTTCTATAAATTTTTTTAAATACTCTTATTCTTACATTTGTTGAAAATTAAATTGAAATATCTACAAATGTCTAGAACTGCTCCAGCTCTATACTCCTAATGTTTATAGCACCCAGCCCCCAACATCTATGCTCCAATCAATTTAAACTTTTTAGAACTCACTTTTTCACTTTCTATCTATTTTCAATCTTTTTTCACTTTTTCACTATCTAGTCTTATGATTTATAAGTGCAAAGAATGTTCATATAAGACTCAAGATGGTTACGTTTCCATTAAAATAATAAACCCGGCTTAACAATAAATCACGAACACGTTTCACATCTTTTAAAACGGCGTAAATCACAGGCCCCGCTTTACCGCTGAGAGTGGCAGGTTACAACGCCCGCATCACTTAGAAAACTAATCAAAATAATAATGAGAAATTTCCTCTCTTAATTCCTACTAAAAAAATTTACCAAAAAAATTTAAATAATTTAAACAAAAATAATCGCACAAAACTATTATCTTAAAGTCTCGATTATTATAAAATTCATTTGAATAATTTTGCATATTCATTAAAAGAAATGAAAGCCTTTTAAATTATAAAACTTCATCCGACTATTTAAAAAATAATTAAAACTTAAAATTAAAGATGAAAACAATAAAAATGCAAATCCATTTGTTAACCTGAATATGCTTTCTCGTCGTGAATTTTTATCTGAAAATACCGTACGTATTGTATATTTGAATAATGTATTCCGGTATCTATGACAAGATGATGTTTTTTTTTGTTTCCTCCAAGTGAGGCAAAACAACTTTTTTTTCCTGGCGGATAATATACCTTAGGATTTCTGACTGCGATTTTTCTTCGAAGAATGTTTAACTGTATTTCCGGTTTGGTGACTTATAGGATATAATATATGATGGGATATGATAAAAGGCAAAACATTGCTCTGGAGCTTGGGATTTTCTTTATTTTAAGAACGACTTGAGAGTATTGTAAATATGCTGAATAGTCTATAATATTACTTCGTAAACAGAACGAAAAATCTCATTGTTTAAAAAGGAAAAGGTCTAGAATTCCCAATAAAAAGTAAAGAAAAAATGTTTAATGTGGTAACCATGGTAACTTTGTGTGCACAGAGGGCCTTAGAAGTGATAACGTTTGCGACTTGAAAAAATGAGGTTAGCATTGAAAATAAGGGATTGGTGCAATCGGTAGATCTTAATGTCCTAAGTGTCTTGAAGACTCTTTTTCTTCAGGTCAAACACGTTTTAAAACGCCCTAGAAATGGTAGAAAAAGTGTCTTCGAAGCAAAACTCAAATGCGATTCATCAGATTTATCAGATTTGAACTTTAATTGGTCATTCCGTTTGTTTATTCGTTTGAGTTGACACTGCAGGGAATTAGGAAAAACCGTTGGAAATCCTAAGCCATGGCCTATTCGACATTTTAGGGTACCTAGTTTCTTTTAGGAAAATTAAAATGATCCAATATCATGTTTCCACCTTTTAGGTGTGTTTTAGACCTCAAAAGTGTGTCAGAAAGATGACCTTGAATGTATGAAACCCAACGCCCCCAACGGATCATTACGATCTCTAGTTTTAGAAAAGCCAAAAGTCAAACAATTTTAAACAATAAGAGATTAAAAACGTTACTTTATCCCTTCATCATTATGGATTAGGAGTTCCTTTTGTTCATAATTTCGCAAAAGCAAAAACAAACGCTTAACGGTGTAAAAATAATTCAGGTTTTAAGGCTTTGTCAGAAAGTTTTGGTGGGAAAAGACACAATAGGAATTTACAACGGTTGAAATTAACCGCTTCCGATCGGATAACACAAGGAAAAGCGTAGTAAAGTGCGGTGAGAGAAAAAAAAAGAGAAAAACACTCCTGGTTTTTGTTTTAAAAAGAAAAAAACATCAAAAACACCCCTGTTAATTATTTTATCCTTATTTTCGGCGGATGCAAGAAGTTAATGAAAATGTGGAAAACAAACTCGAGAAACAAGAATATAAGAGTGGGGAAGGATGAAAAAAATCTTTTGATCGCTTTTCTATGCTAATGTAGCGTCGTTAACGCAGATGGGCCGGAGTTGAGGCCCCAGGCGGAGGGGGACATTACCATCACAACACTTAGAGACAGATATATCACCTAGCGATACATATTTTCGATCAGTTAAAACACGTTTGGGTTTAAAAAAAAACACACCGGCAAGAGGTGTCACTGAATCTCCTTAAGTTCGTGTTATCCGCTCGTAAATCGTTATAGGCCTCAAGTAAACACAGTAAAATTGAGTTAACGATGTCATTAAGTTATCTATTTACAAAAGATGTCCTTGTATACTGGAAAGAAGATGTTTTTTCGATAGCCTGGATTGACCTCTGGATGCAATGAGCTAATGCCTAACTCAATTAGTCTTACAACTCCTCCAATCACGCGCCTGGGATCAAGGGCGATAGCTTCGACAATCTTGTTACACGACTAATTTGCATAAATGGTAGCATTCCACTGACTCAGTAACTGAGTTAATACCGTACCATGATCACACTCTCCCGTCTTATTGGATTACCCTCATCCCCCATCGCGGCCGATTACAATAGGCTTTGTGAGATTCATCTGAATTCTCTGTCTCATCCATTCGCTTTATCCACGACCTATTTAACATTTTCGATTGACCGAATAACCTTTCATTTTTGTTCCAGGATGGGGATAAAACTGATGATGTTATGTCTTATGCTTGGGGACTCGTTGTCCCTTTGTCCGAAAGATTGTAAATGCGGTTTAGACTCCCATGGGAGGAGGCAGGCTGTTTGCGGCAAAGGAGGGATGACAGGTCCGGATTCCTATTCAAAGTAAATGAGGGATCA